>CM074436.1:4240000-4450000 GCA_037101425.1 Elopichthys bambusa | reverse complement strand
TATTTTGCCGAATGCAATAACATCTTGAAGGCGATTATGGGAAAATAAACAACCGTGATGCTCGGGTTGCGTTCTTTCATGGCTGCATTCCACTGTCACTTTGTTTCAGATCATATATAGGCCTAAACTTTTCAATTTATACATGGGTTATCACATTTTATGAGGATCCTATATGTGGTGAAGAATGTTTTTACCGGAACTAAATAAAAAATTAAAAAATGTAATTGTGACTTTTTATCTCACAATTCTGACTTTTTTTCTCAAAATTGTCAGTTCACATGTCACAATTCTGACTTTTTTTTTCAGAATTGCGTGATATAAACTCACAATTGCGAGTTATACAGTCCGAATTGCAAGATATTAACTCGCAATTGTGAGTTATAAAGTCTGAACTGCGTTATATAAACCCCCAGAATTGGACTTTATAACTCACAATTGCAACTTTATATCTCACAATTCTGAGAAAATAAGCCAGAATTGCGAGATATAAACTTGCAAATGCGCAGAAAAAAGTTAGAATTGTTATATATAATTCGCAATAGTGAGAAAAAAGTCTGTTTTCCCCTCAGAATCAGACTTTATAACTCACCATTGCGACTTTATATCTCACAATTCTGAGAAAAGAAGTCAGAATTGCATGATATAAACTGGCAATTGTGAGAAAAAAGTCAGAATTGTGAGATATAACTCGCAATTGCAAGAAAAAATTCAGTTTTCCCATCATAATTGGACTTTATAACTCGCAATTGTGACTTTATATCTCACAATTCTGAGAAAAGAAGTTGAAATATAAACTTGAAATTGCGAGAAAAAGTCAGAATTGCAAGATATAAACTCAGAATTGGAATTTATGACTTGCAATTGCGAGTTTATATTTCACAGTTCTGAGAAAAAAAATCAGAATTGCGAGATACTCGCAATTGCGAGAAAAAAGTCAGTCTGTTTTCCCCTCAGAACTGGACTTTATAACTAGCAATTGCGAGTTTATCTCACAGTTCTGAGAAAAAAAGTTGCAATTGCGAGATACTTGGTATTGCGAGAAAAAAAATGCCAGAATTGTGAGATATAAACTCATAATGGCAAGAAAAAATGTAAGAATTATCCGATAAAAAGTCACAATTATCTTTTTAAAAAAAAGTAAAAAAAAAAAAAAAAAAAATGTATTCCATGGCGGAAAAAAGCTTCCATAAGAATGTGAAATCTACAATTAATAAAAATGGGAATTCATTCATACATAAATGAAGGATAAGGTCTGTTTTGCACATGCTAAATCCACAGTGCATATGTATCTCAGGGGTCAAAAGATTCACACGGCCCACGTGAGCAGCATGAAGCTGTAAAAAACACATGCTATAAACCTGTTTAACAATGCAACCATTTGCATTTCAGGCTTTTATAAAGTTACATAAAACTGTATGACAAAATACAGCTGTGATTCAGGTAACAGTGACATGCGGTCAAAAAGCAGTTGCTATTCAATAAATGTGACTGAATCCAGATGACCTCAAAAGTTTGCAGTTTTCAATAATACATGGGTTATCAAATTGTATCCTATATGTGGTGAAGAATGTCTATAAATTTGGCTTCAGTTATATGCAGATTAATTAACATTTGAATGTAAATGTGACACCCTTCCTCATGTAAATTAGATTTCATGATGATAATGTCTGTAATAACTCTCAGTAACCCAGTCCCGAAAATAATTTATGGCCATCATTTAAGGAAATACTCAATATAGTGACACAAATCGTAGAATGAGTCAAATGCACAAAAACTAAGTAATTTGTCCTGGTGCTTTTTAATTTTTCACTGCATTTTGTGATTTACTTTTGATTCCTCCTCTTCTCTGCTGGAAATGTAGCCAAGTAACAGACTTCATCTTGGAACCCAGACATGTTTGTTTTTCTTATTTATCTTTTTTAAACAGACCATCTGAAGTTTTTTCAACCTATATTTTCTCTTCTGATAGCATCAGTGACCTTATCTCAAAACTGACATTTAGGAACGCTAGTGCAAATCATTTAATCTTTATCAATAATCTCTTGGTCACTATGAACAATTCTTCAATATTCTCTCTAGCAACTACCTAGCAATGCAACCACAAAGAACAGCCATGTAAACAACTAGCAATGCACTTAGCGACCACCCAGAACACCTATAGCATCAAAGAAGAAAACTCATAACATGTTAACAAATACTGGGAAAGTTATCAAGCTAACTCCTCAGATAAAGCAACTGAGATACTAAATAAATCTTTCTGATGTTTTTTTCTGATAAGCTTTGCTCTTCAACCCAAGAACGGTGTTATTTTTTTCTTCTTTCTGACCTAAATCATGACAAATAAACTGGCATTGTAGATGCAATGTATTCGCCCTGCTTTTTTCCCTCTTGTTTGCCACCATAGTTTGTCTCTAAGCTTTGTGTATCTCTTTTGAATTTAGCTTGCCTTCTTGCCATTGGCATGTATTAAATTCTTCCTGTCATATTTTAGCCATCACTGACAAGCTGCCGTCTAACTGTGACAGCCCATCATCCTGGACATCATCGGTCAAATGCACTGTCCTGAGGATACTGACCACAGTCCAGTGGTAGCATACTGACCACCAGTGGCAAAATGCAGCGGTTTAACTCTCCTCAGTTGCTGACAGATGGACAGGATCGATAAGAAAAAAACCTCTGTACATGTACTATTTCATAATTACAGCCTTTGAAATGGACAGGAGCATGAATATTGCAGTCATTCTGAAAGAGGGAGAAAGTGTAATGTCATGTAATGGAAAAAATTAATTAAAAACATTCTTAGGCTGGCAAACCGCAACCAATTGCTTATGCGGTGGACAGATACTGTATCTGACAAGGAAAGACAATCCACTAAAATTCTTTCTCTAGGCATCATTATGACTCATGAGTCCACTGCTGAGTTAGTTAACAGTCCACTTGAGCTTGAACATCTTGTTACTTACATGCCATTTATCAGACACTTTTCATCCAAAGCGACACACAGTGCACTAATTGCAAGAACAGTTCATCTAGATTTAAGTGTCTTCAGTGGTAATAGACCAGGACTGTTATATCAGTACGTCTTTAGTGTCTGAACAATTACTGCTAAATGAATAAATGTAAAATGCATTTTGTATGCTCTTTTTAATGAGCTAATACAAAAAGTGTTTAGTGAAGTAATTCTTGAACCATAACTTTAGCAACATGAGAACAGTTTTTGAATTTAGCATAATTGCTACTTTCCACAAATACAGTACACTTTGGTGTCCTATGACCTTTTTTAAAGCATTGCTGGTAAAAATCCAATGTTTCTTGTTATGCAAGTTAGGATAACACTTTATTTTACTGTGTTCTTGTGACATGTTACAGGGTGCGGGGCAGTCAGTATCTGGTGTGACCACCATTTGCCTCATGCAGTGCAACACATCTCCTTCGCATAGAGTTGATCAGGTTGTTGATTGTGGCCTGTGGAATGTTGGTCCACTCCTCTTCAATGGCTGTGTGAAGTTGCTGGATATTGGCAGGAACTGGAACACGCTGTCGTATACACCAATCCAGAGCATCCCAAACATGCTCAATGGGTGACATGTCTGGTGAGTATGCTGGCCATGCAAGAACTGGGATGTTTTCAGCTTCCAGGAATTGTGTACAGATCCTTGCAACATGAGGCCGTGCATTATCATGCTGCAACATGAGGTGATGGTCGTGGATGAATGGCACAACAATGGCCCTCAGGATCTCGTCATGGTACAGTATCTCTGTGCATTCAAAATGCCATCAATAAAATGCACCTGTGCCTGCCCATACCATAACCCCACCGCCACCATGGGCCACTCGATCCACAACGAGCAAACCACTCACCCACATGACGCCATACACGCTGTCTGCCATCTGCCCTGTACAGTGAAAACCGGGATTCATCCGTGAAGAGAACACCTCTCCAAAGTACCAGACGCCATCGAATGTGAGCATTCGCCCACTCAAGTCAGTTACGACAACGAACTGCAGTCAGGTCGAGACCCCAATGAGGACAACGAGCATGCAGATGAGCTTCCCTGAGACAGTTTCTGACAGATTGTGCAGAAATTCTTTGGTTATGCAAAGCGATTGTTGCAGCAGCTGTCCGGGTGGCTGGTCTCAGACGATCTTGGATGTGAAGATGCTGGATGTGGAGGTCCTGGGCTGGTGTGGTTACACGTGGTCTGCGGTTGTGAGGCCGGTTGGATGTACAGCCAAATTCTCTGAAACTTCTTGGAGACGGCTTATGGTAGAGAAATGAACATTTAGTTCACGGGCAACAGCTCTGGTGGACATTCCTGCAGTCAGCATGCCAATTGCACGCTCCCTCAAAACTTGCGTCATCTGTGGCATTGTGCTGTGTGATAAAACTGCACATTTTAGAGTGGCCTTTTATTGTGGCCAGCCTAAGGCACACCTGTGTAATAATCATGCTGTCTAATCAGCATCTCGATATGCCACACCTGTGAGGTGGATGGATAATCTCGGCAAAGGAAAAGTACTCACTAACACAGATTTGTGAACAATATTTGAGAGAAACAGGACTTTTGTGTATATAGAACAAGTCTTAGATATTTGAGTTCAGCTCATACAAAATGGGGGCAAAAACAAAAGTGTTGCGTTCATAATTTTGTTCAGTGTGTGTATATATATATATATATATATATATAGCTCCATGTTGAGACCATGTTTCTGTAATTTAAATTCAATTAAGAATTCATTTAATATTTAATTTGACCTCCTCAGATTGACAATCATCATTTTCAAGGTCCCAATACCCCAATTGCTGGGGTAAAAACCAAAAATAATTTTCTTCTTCTTTTGTACCCTAGGTGTGAAAATCATGCATTATAAGCAGGATAAGCTGCTCAATGTCTAAATTTAACTATGTACACTTGGCAGATACAGCACATTTTACTATACATGAGTATCTTGAACTATTGTTTGCAAGAGTACAATAAGCTGGCCTTTAAAGATGGCACCGTTTATCCAAAGAAAATGTGAGAATAGCGAGCATAAAAAACATGCACAACCCTACTGCACTTGCCAAAAGCAAACTGTGAGTCTGTTTAATGAATTTTGGCTCAGTGTATGATTCATCTGTTTGAATAGGTGCTTGGCAAGATGATTTGGCCGAGTCGCAATATCGCCTTGGATGTATAAAATAATATTAGTAGCACAAAACAGGTCTGTAGGTCTGATCTGACATCTGTAGTTCTTCTGTGTGCTGAACAAAGCAGTATGGTGTCACGTAACCTGCTCTCGCATAGCCAGACGTTGGACTGTTGGCATAAGTTGTTGCCCACATTTGCACCGTATCCAGGCCAGCAACCACAACAGGCCCATTAAAAAAGAAAGAAAAAAAGCCCTTTTCTTATATTGTTCTGTAAGTGACACTAATCTTCAGAATACATTTCAAAAATATGATGCTAGCTGGAGCAACTCAAAAGCCAAGACTGGGTAAATAACATGATTTATAGCCTGCCATGTTTTACTACTATATTGCCAATTAATTATACATGCATATTGCAATAGAAGTAAAATAGCTCTAATGCACTTGAACAATTTTTTTTTTTTTTTTTTTTTTTTTTTTGCAATAGTCCACTTCTGTTAACTCTACTATAAGTAAAGCTGCAGCTACATGTCAACTAACCCTCATTAATTTGCAACTACATGTCATCTAACTCTCATTGGAGTATTAGACTGTTAGGGTTAGTAGAATAAGTTGACATGTAGCTGCAAAGTAGTCAGTAGAATGTCTGTTGTGAGCACCAAAATAAAGTGTTAGCAGATATTAAGCAGACAGTCTACTAATACTGTAATGACTGCTGGTTGACATGTAGTTGCAAAGTTATTTATAGTTAGTAGAACGTCTAAAGAAGACCATTAAAATAAAGTGTTACCAATTTTTTTCGCTGTACATTGGTTTCTTGCAAAGTGCATACAATGCAACTTCCCTTTACAGCCTTTCAAGGTTATTTAATAGCAACCATATGCAATGAGGCATGAAAACAACATCAAGCGATCTGCAACATAAATCATGGCATTAACGCTTTTCTTCATACAAACTACACAAGTTCCGAAGGACCCAGGTGGCACAAAACAAAAGACAGTGGGATCAAAGTGTGCTTTGAAGGACAGAAATGCTTTCGGGCTGAGATTTTATTTGAAATTCATACCAGTGACATGAGATTCAGAGAATATCCCTCAAGCTTATGACCTCCCACGCAGAGATATCCACAATTAGAGAATAATACACCTCATCCAGCTGTCATATGCGATGTGAAGTCTTCAAATGTTCTGTAAGAAGTTCTGACCTTCAGAAATTCAATGGGTGTCCATGATAATGTCAAAATAACAGAAGAACTAAGAACTTATGGATAACTTATAGCACCTGCTGTTCAATACAGGAGTCCAAAATGTTTCTATTAATGTTATTAATATTTAAAATCTCTAAATCAGGCTAACCTTGAAACATTGCTTTGATGATAATTTGATCATTTAGTTTCACTACATGTGCATAAAGCTCTCGTTAGGAAACAGCTCAGTTGACAGCAATGAGATTAATTGGAGAACAAATTTTGGATACAATTTTCTCATGAGACCCCACACAGAATCTTTCTCAGAATTATGTTTTTAGAATTTGTCAACTGTCACATTTGGTTTTGGTTTACGTTTATGTTTTCACGTCTTTTACATAATCCTCTATGGTACGATCGCCTTGACACAGGAAACATAACCATAATTAAACTTCAAAATAAAAGAAAAAGAGAAAACTGAAAACAAGAACATGAACATGAACAAAACTACAAAAAAAGACATGAAAAAATAAACATGAACCAAAACCAAACGTGATATATAAAAAGTCATGAAAACATAAATGTGAACCAAAATCAAATGTGAAAAAATAAAAGATCTGAAAACAAGAACATGAACAAAACTAAGACATGATAACATAAACATGGACCAAAACCAAACGTGACAAAATAAAAGACCTGAAAACAAAAACATGAACAAAACTACAAAAAGACATGAAAACATAAACATGAACCAAAACCAAACATGATATATAAAAAGTCATGAAAACTTAAGCGTAAACCAAAATCAAATGTGACAAAATAAAAGATCTGAAAACAAGAACATGAACAAAACTACAAAAAAAGACTCTGCGTTCAAAAACGTCATCACGTGAACCAGTGTCTGAGTGCAACTATCAAATCTCACCAATCCTGTTGGTCGGCAACAGCCTATGACGTCATTATAGACGCGACCCGGAAGTATAAGGGAGCGCCTAGAGAAGCAGTCAGTGCCTTATCGTCTGAAGGGACTGTTCAGCAGGCAGCCCCAATGCATGGCTAGGAAACGCAGAGTCTCGTGACTCCAGGAGTGGCAGAATATCCAACATACCACCCTATAAAGTACTCAGTAAAAAGAACTTTTACTCTTAAAGCAAGATGAGTACAAACGTACACCACCATGTTCCAAAAGGAGGCCCAAATGGAGCCTGCAACTTTAGAAGACATGTGGCGTCAGTTAGTGGCAGTCTGCAAGCTCTAAGGGAGCGAAAATAGAACCAAACCATCCAGTGAGGTTAAACATAAAGCTCGACCTGAGCTAGATTCTATTTAACACATTCCAACAGGCAATGCACTAGTAAGAAAATTCTACCTTTACAGAAAGGGGACCATGCTCTGAAGGAGGCCAAAGGACGGCCTTCTACTTCAAATAAACACGGGCATAAACCTGTGGCAGTGTCAAGTTATACTGAGCGAGCAGAAACTCTGACTAAACATCTACCAACAAAACTTGTACTACAACAAGCTATTGTGCTTGAAGGAGGTTCAGGACACTGTTCACTCAAGCTTGAATAAAAATTCAAGTGGTTTAGGGGAAAAGGATAACAACGTATAGAATGAAAAGCTTCTAGAAAAGTGGGGCCACAGCGATCACTAGCATTCCTTATTCACATAGTGAAAAGGGGCCTACCACTTGAGACAACGGCACCAGGGAGACTTAGCAATAGTCTGCTACTTAAGCCGCTATCTATCTTTGCACCTACACCAAAGGGGTAATGGGCTTATGCCTGACACCTCTGAAAAGAGGAGGCCAAAACTAGGAAACTACACAACCTGACAGGGGTAGTAATACAAGAGGTGAACACTACAGTATATCACCTACCCTAGTTCTAGCCTAGGCCAGCTAAAGCTGCGAGCTTAACTCCCTCGGGTCGGCGGTCAAGCCGGCGATACTACCTCGGTTTTTATAGTTTGTCAAATGCACATTAACATTTAGGCTATATAATATAACAAATATAGTAGTCTATATGAAATGCCATAGAGGTAGGAGTGTTCATACGCTTTGCATCACAGAAATACATTATATTTTAAAGTATATTAAAATAGAAAACCATTATTTGGTTAGAGACTTGAGACTTCTTTTAAAAACATTATAATGGCAATGCGTCCAATCTTTTGACTGGTACTGTAATTTAACATAGGCCTATACAAAATTTTCTTCACATGATGTGCAATAATACGTGCGTGAGATCATAAAAAATCATGTTTGTTTTTTTTGTTTTTTTGTCAAGAGTGGACATTAATCCTGTTATCAGCATGATCACAGAGGGTTTTTTCACATAGCTTACCTGACTGAAAGAGCTCATTATTATGCAGGTCATTATGCAGATCTTTTGTCTTCTCAGGTGTGAATCACAGCATTATTCATGATGATTCACACCTCCACGCACACTGTGTTTCTTGACAAAAAGTGTCTTAGAAAATGTAAATTTCTCTATTGTTTTATATGAACGAGTAGGCAGGATAATTTTTACATAATTTTGAAGCAAAAACTCTAGTCTACAACCTCTAATACCCAGAAGTCTTGTAAACACAGATTTAATATAATTGTTTTGGCCTTATTTCAGTGACTTAAGTTTTTTTGTTTTTTCAGTAACCACGCATAAACATTATTCCTTCAAAAACACAAACTGACAAACACAAACACAAAATGTATGTACATACATGTTCCTGACATATTATTGTAGCCTAGTTTGTGCTGAATACAGTGTAATGACACTTTTTCCATTAATATGTTTATGAACAACTGAAACAAGCACAAATGTCAGGGCATGTCAAAACTTCTCCAGGGCCCCAAAAATCCTCAGACCCCAGAGGGTTAAGAGGCCATAAGCACAGATCTGCCTGGGCTAACACTCAAACTCTAAACTCTCAATAAAGAGGAGACAACTCTGAATTAACTCAAAACAAGAGCTCAGAGGAGTGAAAACACACCCAGTCAAAAAAATGTCAGGCGGCCCGAAGGCCGATGCAACATTAGATCTATCCTGAAGTAAAGAGTGCCAATCTCTAAACAAACTCCAGCTAACCAGAGAAGAAAGCTACTCTACCAAATGGTGGCTAAACAAGGTGGCCATAGAGCCAACACGAAGAAACCAACCTAATGGGAACTTCAGGGCCCATAAAACCCTAACTAAAACTTTTACACACTCAGGAAAAGCTATACAGGAAACTACGGTCACAATATTTTATAACATAAATATAGACCCAGCTTACCTTCCTGTGGCTGAAAGACCAGAGACTCTCATCACGAAAGGGATGGAACTCACGGTACTTTTAAGCCTAAAAGAGCCGTCCTCACTATCAAGCCAGAAGGCGAGCCATCAGAGAAATATTCATCATGGGCCCATCCTCAGCCTGACTGTAAGAAGCACCTGAGCGTGTTTAAAAAATCTCATAAATACACAGGAGGTGGAAGAAGAGAGTAGAGGATAGATGAAACTACCCTTACAGAGAGGGAATCAACTAGCGACGCTGCTGGCGTCTGTAATTGATCACCTGCCTGAGATCCTGCTTCTTCTTCCTAGGGTCCCGTCTTCTCTGGAACTTACTCTGAGGAGGTTCCCGAAAAGCAACACTGGATCCTCGAACCAGGACGGGGCGGGACCTCCTGTCTGTCTGGGCCCAGGATCAGATCTGAGTGGTATGCAGGTTTTAAACACTGCAGAGCGCGCTTTCGCCTCTCTGAACTTCCCCACCACCACCTTGACAGAGGTACCAAAAGCCCTTTTCTTTCTCCCCGATGTCAGCCATGTTCAACCACAGGTGCCTCTCTGTGCCTACCATTGCTCCCATCGATCTTCCCACCGATGCAGCAGTTTGCTTGGTGGCCTGGAGAGCCAGATCTGTAGTGCGGTGCAGCTCTTCTACCGCCTCAGGGGGACAGACCCTGCCCCTGATCTAGATCCTTCAGCAAATCAGCCTGGTAGGCCTGTAACACTGCCGTGGTGTGTAAGGCCGCACCGGCCTGACCCGCTGCTGCTTATGCCCTGCCATTCAAGCGAGAGGTCACTTTAAGGGGCTTGGAAGGCAGGACCGGAGCTTTCAGTGTCAGGGCCCACCCTGCGATGAGATAGTTTGCAAACGTCTCATCAATAGGGGGCATCGACACATACCCATGCTGACTCAATCCCTCCACATCAGCGAAATTGGCACGCTGATGCCGATGAATACGAGCCGAGTATAGGTTATTCCATGCCTTCTCGATCTCAACGTGAAGATCAGGAAGGAATGGAAGGCTCATGGGAGATGTTGTGTTATGGTCAGAAAGGAACCGCTCACCAAGCCGTCCACGTGCACCTCCTTTCTTAACGTGCTCCCAAGGCAGCTGCAGCCTGCCAGAAGCGTGTTCCATAACTTCAAGCAGCTCCGCATACGCATGGCAGGGAGGCTTTGAAGTCTCAGCAGGCTCACCTGCTTCCTCTTCAACAACCATCTCCTGCTCTCTTTGGCTTAACGCCAGAAGAGCACTCGCTGCTGGATCCGATGATGTCAAACAAAGCACATCATTATCACCCAGCAGCTCACCCTCGTCAGCCACCGGGGGTTGAGAGAGATTTACACCTCTCTCAAACTCCTCAGCGAGCTGCACCTGCGAGCCCCATGATTTCAACCGCAGCTCCGCCTCAGCACGAGCGGGACTAGAACCACCAGGCACAGATGCCGGCCCTTCTTCCCTCGAGAAGAGGGCCAAACGAGAGCGGAGCATCCTAATAGGTAAATGCTCACAATTTGCACAGACAGCGCCCTCAAGCACTGTCCATGCATGCTCTTCTCCCAGACAGAAAAGGCACATATTGTGTGTGTCACCGGGTGCCAAAAACCTGGGACATGGATCCACACACTTTCTAAAACATTTGTCAGACATAGTAAAGTCTTACCAGATTCGAAGTAATCGCAAACAGACAAAAAACAGTCCCTGAAGACGATGAGATACTGACTGCTTCTCTTATACTTCCAAGTCATGTCTATAATGACATCATAGGCTGTCGCCGGCCAATAGGATTGGTGAGATTTGATAGTTGCATTCAGACACCGGTTCATGTGATGACGTTTCCCATAGCGTTTTTTAATGCAGAGTTGAGTTCCCTTTCGAAAGAACATGAACAAAACTACAAAAAGACATGAAAACATAAACGTGAACCAAAACCAAATGTGACAAAATAAAAGACCTGAAAACAAGAACATGAACAAAACTACAAGACATGGAAACATAAACGTGAACCAAAATCAAACATGACAAAATAAGACCTAAAAAAAAAGAACATGAACAAAACTGCAAAAAAGGCATGAAAACATAAACGTGAACCAAAACCAGATAACTCCATTATATCTCCTGAGCTATGAAAGAGCAACCTTTGAGCAATAAAGTTTTCCTCTTCGTCTTGAGCTCCTATCCTGTCATAACACTAACTTTGTCCTCATTTCAAAAGTTATTGTTCTTAAATGTGTTAAGTCAGCATAAACATGGTCCAGTGCTATACTTCAAGAAACCTATAGATTAAACGCTTGAAACAACACTGTCTGCAGCTTGATGCTTTGTGTATTAAACTCTCTGTAAAAAAAAATATTGTCCACAACAGTTTAAACCTGGCTGCACATGATAAATGTCTCGCCAGTGATTATATTTTGCTGACAACGCAATCATTTCAGCTGAGCTTTGTTATGACCTGATCAAGTCCATGTGGCCGTGTCCCTGAAGTTTAGAGCTACACACAGACCACAACACCTTGGGTTATACTGCAAGGAAACTAGAAACCACTGCGGAGGACTGACTCACTCATCTACTGCGTGAACATCATATTTTTTTGTCCCAAATCCGAGGGTTCATTTATGGTGACGTTTGGCATTATGACTTTTGTAAATGGGGAATACAAATTTGGTCAATAAAGCTGCTGACTCACAGTAAGAGACAGTGAAAACAATGTGCCAAAAACAAAAAAGTGCTCCAAAATGAGAATAGAAAAACAAATTGCATGTGCACTAGATGATTATGTAGTCTCCTAAACAACAGGGCACCATCATCAGTGGTGGAAATGTGTGATAACAGCATTATGAAACGCTTCCATTTTAAAGGGATACTTCACACAAAAATGAAAATTCTGTCATTATTTATTCATCCTCTTGTTGTTTCCAACCAGCATGACCCTCCTTCATGAAACACAAAAGCACAAACCAACAAAATAATGGAAAGAATATCCATAAGGCACATTTCCAGGCATTTTTCCCCCTCCAAAAAGGATAGAGTAAAACCACTTCACATCAGGGCTGACATACAGTAAAATACCTGCGACGAAGAGGAAGATTATCAATGAATGATGATTCACTAAAAGCTACAAGTTTTTAGTTGGTAAGAATTATAAATTATACAATTATATTATTTAGAAAATTCGAAAATTATAAATATTAATTCAATTTAAAATCCATTTTAACATTTTATATATAGCTGATTTTTCAGCATTATTACTCCAGTCTTCAGTGTCACATGATCCTTCAGAAATCATTCTAATATGCTGATTTGAAGAAAATAATAAGAATATCTTATTATTTTTTGAAAACAGTTCTGATTAATATTTTTGTGGATACTGCAATACATATTTTTACGTTTATGCTTATGCTTTTTTTTCTTTTCTTTTGGGGAATTATTTGATAAAAAAGACAGTTATAAAAACATTTAAGAATAAATGTCTTTACTGCCACTTTATCAGTTAAATGCATTTTTGCTCAATAAAAGTATTAATTTCTTTTAAAAACAATATTATTCAATAAAACATTCAATAATATTGCTATAATTGTATTACTTCAGTAAAGGTTATATTAAAGAGTTAGTTCACCCAAAAATAAAAATTGTGTCATTAATTACTCACCCTCGTGTCATTCCAAACCCATAAAACATAAGTTCATCTTCAGAACACAAATTAAGACATTTTGATGAAATCCGAGAGGGTTTTTTTTTTTTTAATTATCCTCCATTGAAAGCAACAAAATTACCACATTCAAGGTCCAGAAAGGTAGTAAAAACATTGTTAAAACAGTCGACGTGACTACAGTGGTTCAACCTTAATGTCATGAAGCGACGAGAATACTTTTTGTGCGCAAAAAAATAACAAAAATAACGACTTTAATGAGTCGGCGTTCAGATTTAAACACAGAAACGCAGCACTGCTTAACAGACCGACAGGGAAGAGGAAAAATTGTTAAATAAAGTCGTTATTTTTTAGTTTTTGTGCACAAAAAGTATTCTCATCGCTTCATAAAATTAAAATTGAACCACTGTAGTCATGCTGACTATTTTTTAGCGATGTTTTTACTACTTTCCTGGACATTGAATGTGGTAATTTCGTTGCTTTCAATGGAGAATTAAAAAAAAAAAAAAAAAAAAACTTTTGGATTTCATCAAAATATCTTAATCTTATGGTCTTAAGGGTTGCGGAATGACATGAGGGGGAGTAATAAATGGCAGAAATTTCTTTTTTGGGTGAACTAACCCTTTAAAGGTCCATTTCACTGAAACATGACATATGGAGAAACAGCTTGGATATTCTTTCAGTTTCCCCCGTTTGTTTTAAATGGAAAGAAAACAGTCATACAGGCTTGAAACAACATGAGTTGTTAATTTTTTTGAGTTGTAACATTATTTTTTGGGTCAATAATCCCTTAAACAGGTCATTCATCTTTGGGCTGTTTTCCAGAGAGTGTGTTGTACTGATTTTTTTTTTTTTTTTTTCTGTGCTAAGGACAATAAGTTGGTCAGAGTTTTTTCTTTTTTTTTTTTTTTTGCAAACCTTGCACAAAAGTCCTCAGGTTTGCCTTTTTCCCCTCCTCAACAGAGTGTGACATTACCCAAGGCCTCTGCTCATATTCCCAATGTAAACTAAAGTTGAAACTTTGCCTAATGACCTTAGGGATCACTGAGTGGCCTGGTCTTCTTCAAAGCAGTAATGTATCATGTCACTGTTGTTTTTCAGCCTCTCTAACCACCTTTACCTTTGCTTTCTACACAGTCTGACTAGCAAGCAAATTTTATCCTGCTTTATGCTGTTTTATTTTATATTCACATGCAGTCGCAGCTGAATGCATGGATAAATCTTACGAAACATCCCCAGGTTACTTACTTAAAAAAAAATAAAAAAAAAAAATAAATAAATATATATATATATATATATATATATATATATATATATATATATATATGAAGCACATTTGTATGACTATTTAGAATTTTGCATTTATTTACATAACACATACCCAAAATACATTGAAATGTGACCTTGATATGTTTTTTTTTTTCTTGTGAGATTCACCAGCATCAAAATGTAATAAATAATTTACACTCAACTCAATTTTTCAGTGTAGAACTGTGTGCTTCTGTTTACCTGCTCACACCAGAGCATCTATAACACATGCACATGTAGACAGGGATCATAACAATATATCTAAAGTCACATGTAGACAGTAATAGGATGGACGTGCAGCATCTGTTTTTATCAACAATAAGCAGAAAAAAATGCCACTATAGTGAATAATGGTTCTTTGTTTCAATGGTAAAGCCTATCGCATGTCTCTGGAAAAAACTCTGCTCATCTAAATGTCATTTATAATAAGAAACTGCAGCATACAGTTTATGTAGATAGGTGATGTCCCACAACAACCTGCTGCAATGTGTCTATATGATGTTACTACAGTCAAAAATCTCATGTTCATCAGTATATATATTGATATTGTGTGATATGATTTTAGTTGGAACTTCCCTGAATAACACCCCCACTCTGGGTAACGGAGCAGGAACATGTTATACGACTGTATATACTGTGCACTAGTGAACACATGTTGTGATTTCACAGGTCACAGGTGTTCGGCTTAAAGACCCAGCCGTGCAAGTGAAGTGAAAGCGAACATAAGTAGCTCAAACTGCAATCTACACAATTTCAAATTCAACCTAGAGTAGTAGAAATGTTGGCGAAATGTATATATATATAATATATGTGACCCTGGAGCACAAAACCAGTAATAAGTCTCACTCATTTTCAAGTCTCAACTATTTTTGTGAGTGGATATGTATTGCTAAGGATTTATTTATACTTTTTTGGCACCTTCAGATTCCAGATTTTCAAATAGTTTTATCTTGGCAAAATAATGTTTAATCCTAACAAACCATATATATATATATACACATATACATATACATATACATACACATACACATACACATACACATACACACACACACACACACACACACACACACACACTACTATTCAAAAGTTTGGGGTCCGTTTTTTATGGAAAGAAATAAAATACTTTTATTCAGCAAGGACACTTTAAATTGATAGAAAGTGACAGTAAAGACACACACACACAATATAAAATATATATATTTCAAATAAATGCACTTCTTTTGAACTTTCTATTCATTCAAGAACCCTGAAAAATTTTATCATAAACAGCAAAACTGTTTTTACCATTGACAATAATAAGAAATATTTAAATACACCAAATCAGCATATTATAATCATTTCTGAAGGATCATGTGACTGCAGTAATGATGCGGAAATTCAGCTTTGACATCACAGGAATAAATTACATTTTAAAATATTTTATATTTACAAAAGAAAACAGTTATTTTAAATTTATTATTTAATATTATTATTGTGATAAAAAAAAAAAATGCAACCTGTATAATGGATGTCTTTACAAACTGTATATTCAGTCCCCTTACCATAAACCTACCCGTCACAAAAAAACAAAAAAGATCATTCTATGCTTTATAAGCTTTTCCTCATGGGACCAAAAAATGTTCCCACAAGGTCAAAAATTACTATCTTTGTGGGGTCATTTGTTCCCCACAACATAGGATTTACCAGGACCACACACACACATATACTGTATGCTTGTAGATTTGACGAGATTCATGTTTGAAAAAAAAAAAAAAAAAAAAAAATGATGGCAATGCCATTGCAGAATGACCAAAATACATATATGTTTACATATAGCAAATTAGTTCAACATTTCTCCAAGAACTGCACCTAAGATCAAAGTCTACAGCTCTGGGGTATTTTACTAGGTGTGTGTGTGTGTGTGTAACCTTTTTTTTTTTTTTTATGTGTTACAATATGTACCGCAGTAGCAGTAGGGCTATGTTCATTATTGCACGTTTTATTTGTCCACACCATTGAGCACAAACAGTCTGCCTCATAAAAAGAATAGATCTGGCTGGAGAGAAGGTGATGCAATGTACAGCTGGAATAGAAAGTGAAGCATGGGCTATTCTGGTTCAAGCCTTGAGGGCTCGCTTGTAATGTAATACAATTCAATTCTATAATTCTAAATCAAGATGAGACTGTTCTTTTAATATCCCCAAAGATAAAGTAAACCGCTTTGAACATTCAGAAATACATTTCTTTGATTTTCATTTCTTGATTATATGTAATTATCAGCTATGGCCAAATTAAACAAGCTGCATTCCCAAGAATGTTTTATTTGAACATTTATATTTAATAAGTTAACATTAATATTTAAATTCCTTTCATAAAAGAAAAAAAAAAAAAGTATTTAAAAAAATAAAAAATAAATAAATAAAATAATAATAGAGTGAGCTGACTTCTTCCTTATTTAATAATTCAAGCAATTGATCTCCCAGGAGCAAAAGTGCCCAAAAGCACAGCTAGAACTGTCAAAATCTGCACAAGAATAAAGTCTTTTATATCCAACTGATTTGAAGACCTCAAAGGTAGAAAAACTTTCAAAAGTGATTTATTTGTTATGTTTATTTAGCTTCCTCCACACACTACATGCAGTAAGCAAACCGAACACTTAATAATTTAACAATGTTCAGTAATCTCTTGGTTCCCCCTTCTTCAGCACCGTGAAACTTTGAATACAATTAGCATGAAAGAACAACTCTAAAGGGCTTAAGTTGCACACAGTCTGTTATTTTGAAGATACAAATCAAAGAAATAACCCCCTGCCTAACAGGGCCCAAAAAACAGCATTTGAATAGTAGTTGCAAATTATTTCATATTCTGCAGTGGCGCACGCCAGAAAAATACAATGTAGGGTCGATACGCATTATGCTGCATTTCATTACAAAGTGAATAAAATCAATTAAACGTATAAGCAAAAACATCAAGTATGTTAAGAGAACTGCTGGGTGCACCATTAACAGGACAAACAACACAAACAAGGATACTGTTGCAAATTGTGCCTCAGAATACATTACAAAACTAGATTTTTTACATATTCTAGTGGACGACTGCCATGCAAAACCCATTGACATGATTATACAGTGATTGCTAAGGCATTTTGAATGATTTTGTTGCTAGGATATGTTTCAGCTAACAGAAATATGTTCTTAGTATGATTCGCTCCCATTACGTTATGAAAATGTCCTCTGAATATTCAAAACATCCTTTTTTTTTTTTACTCTTTCCCCACCAACATTTTTACACTTTACAATAGGTCTCATTTGTTTACATTAGTTAATGTATTATAACTAACATGAACTAACAATGAGCAGTACATTTGTCACAGAATTGAACCTTTGTTAATGTTAGTTAATAAAAAAACTATGTTGTTCATTCTTCATGTTAGCTCAGAATGCATTAATTAGTATAAACAAATACATTTTTTTTTTATAATTTATTAAAGAAATGTTGCAATTAACATTAACTAAGATTAATAAATGCTGTATAAGTATTGTTAATTCTTAGTTCATGCTAACTAAAGTAGTTAACTAATGTTAACTAATGAAACCTTTGCAAATGACGTCATTGCTGCAGCGCGAAATGCGGCTAAAGGTCAAGGAGTGATTTTTCTATATAGGAATCTCAAAATTCCTATGTTTTGCGACGTTTATGGTTGCTCAAATCTATCAAACCGAGAAACCACAATGAGCTTTTATCGCTTATGTAACTTTTTAACTTTAAAAAGTTGCGTCTGCTGATACTGAAATGAATATGGATACCTGCTTACCTTTTTTGTTTTTGACTTTTGGTTAAATATTCACATTCTTCATGCTATTGTTTGCAGGGAAGAGAAGATATTTTATCCCATTGCATGATCATTTGGTGTTTTCACTTCAGTTTTGTAGAATTCTGTTCACAATGTTGATCTGATTACCGTGAAAACAGTGTCACGCGCTGCTGCTTCAGCCATCATATGGTAGAAAATGTAAAAAAAAAAAAAAAAAAAAAGCTGTTTAACAAGCTGACAGAAGTCGATCCATTTCTTTGTTGGAAGGGTGTAAATGTAACTGTAGTTTTAATGATTTCTTTGTAAATATTCACTTTCCCATATGACCACGGAGGAGAATCGGATGGGCATTCAGCGGACGGACACCCTTTTTATAGTGTATGACAGACACCGACACACATTTTTTTTTTTTTTTTTTTTTGTATTTATTTCAACAAATTACAACCAAAATCAAAGCCAAGCTTGTGAACAGTTTTGAAGTGGCTGCGTGCAAGTTATGCTCATTCATAAACCGAGTGAGAGTCATATTTGCAAATATAATGTTAATTATTAAACCAAACAAAATACAACACTTTCAAAAACACTCAGCCACCTTCTCAACCTGCTTCGCTTAGTGTGTTTTTACATGTCGAAAAGGCGAAAATTGTATTACACCGTCTAGTTTTTTTTCGCTGAACGATGATGTGAGCTCCTGTTGCAATTCTCAATTCAGCATAAATGACCTACAATGGCGACAATTTTCACAATCACGACAGAAAATTTAAAAATACTGCCCTAACTTCACTAGCAGAAAGGCAGCGCGTTATAAACAAACCAGACTAGAACTGAACATGGCGTAACGGCAGCTTCACATTCTCTATATCTACCTCCTCGATGGCAGTCAAGTATTTCAATTTAGTAGAAAAATCACTCCTCTTCATAACATAAGGGTCATGTCCAACATATGTTGTGATTTTCTGTTTATACCTTTCTAAACCAGCACAGTTCAGACTTTTTCCCATCTCTTCCATTCTAATTTTCACTGCTTGCCCTCCACATGCATTTTGCGCGTCACCAGAACCATGTCATTGCAAACAACCTATTGTAAAGTGTTACCACCAGCAGCATTTTTGATCATTTTCACAAAACTTTCATGGCCCCCAGAATAGAGAGAGAGAGAGAGAGAGAGAGAGAGATGAGAACTACCATATCGGATTCATAATGATGATCAAAACATGATCAACACCCCCAAAGCTTGCACAGTTGTATACGTCTTTGTGGGTTCATTTTATTTTATAAAATTAGTTTTGATTAATATGCTGTTGAATATGTGATGATGCTTTTATCGCTTGTTTCTGCTTCTTCGCCTTTTGATCCAGAGATTCTGTACTCTTTCAGAAGCTTTTTTTTTACTCTTTAATAGCGCCCCCTACCGTATAACAGTGAAAACATGGATTGCTGGAAAGTTCTGTCAATAATAAGAAGTGTTTTTAAAAAAATCTTTCTTTTAAAACATTGTATCAAGGTATCAAGGTTTCCGCAAATATGATAATAATAAATGTTTGATGAGCAGCAAATCAGCATATTAGAATGATTTCTGGAGGACCATGTGACACTGAAGACTGGAGTGATGATGCTGAAAATTCAGCTTTTTATCATTCAGCATGTAAAAAAAAAAAGTCTGATCACTTTCATGCTTATTACTCAAAGTAATAAACATGACTTTCCTAAACGACCCGCATGATTTGAGGCATCATTCATGTCCGCAGCACAAACGATGAGGTCCGGGCCACAGAACACACTATAATTTAATACTTAGGGTTAGGGGTTTTCTGCAAACATTTGCCACGGCAGACACACTAATATAAGACAATCACAGAGTACAGCTCAACCTGTGGCCCCTCAGGAAGGGCACTAGGCACAGATACACTATGCTGTCAGGATTGATTTATTCATCTAGTATAGAAAAATGACTCCAGTGCTTCATTTTAGATCTGTGCATTTTCCAGTTTGGAGGGCACTCAAAAATATAAGAATATATACTCCTTACATTTTACTTAGGACCCATTAAAATCTCCTGGCCTAAGACCAACGGGATTGACCTCATTAAGTTAACATAAAGGTCACCGCTGGTTCTTGTTTTTTGTTATTTAAAATGCATCGGTATCATTTATCTTATGGTTACATTGCTTCTCAATAGATTTTCACAAGCTGATTTAGTGCACCTCCATATTAAGCGGCTTTGTATTTAGCCGTGTTTATGCTGTTATTGGGAACAGTGCTGACCATGTGCACTCTTTGGAAGTCTAAATGACTTGTTTTCCTCTCTTTTAAAAGCTTAGAGATAATCTGAGTGCAAATGCTTTGATGCTGGTTCGCTCCATATGGACAAAACCTTACCACCCACTGCAAAACCCTGAGCAAAGCAGATTCATTGGACGGCTCAAGCACAATTCACTGCAAGGAGATTAGCTTGAACGTTTCGCCAAAATTCGAACCTTTCCTCTTTGGATCAAGGAAACCATCTCACATATTCTTCCAGAATGTTATTTTATGTGTGAATGTAGCTGGGAATCTGAAGACTTCAACAGAAGCCTCAGGGTGTCAGCCCACATTGTGAGGAAAACTTTGACTGACATGAAGTTGAGGAAAAATATCCTGCTGTTTTCTGACTGTTTTCTTCACAGTTTTGCTGAACAGTAGAATTAATTAACTTTAACATCCAAAGATTATTACAATGTGAAGAATATCTAATTATAAATCCATTATATTCAATAGGACATAGATGTACTTATATATAAGATTATGATATGTTGATATAAAAGCAATGCACAATGAAGCAATGAAGATTTGCATTTAATTTTTGACATGCCCTATATATATATATATATATATATATATATATATATATATATATGTATGTATACTGTATATGTGTTCATCATTACCAAATCTTATCATGCCTCCATGTTGTCATGAATCCAATGCAATCCAATCCTTTGAATAAATAAACAGACAGACAGACAGACTGTGCGTGCTGGAGACAGGCTACCAGTGTGGTTTAACTTACGATTAAACAGTATACATTGTGCATTAGAGACAAAAACACAGCCTGCAGTGCTTTGTAAACATTTATTATGTTGTAGAATAACAGTTTTTATTCCTGGATCCGTATTAAAGTGTCTAACAATATGAGTACTCGCCTAGCATCTGGCTTATCTTCACGTAATGATGATAAAATCCATTACCTGCTTACATATCGTGATCCAGACACCGATCTTTGATCACTGATTAGATGCTATGGAAAATGTTGGAACAAACATTCTTTAATTATTCATGTATAAAAACTGCAATTAACCACAGCCTGCTCTTTATCTGGAGGAATAAATGTTGTTTGAGTTAAAGCTAACAAGAGCCCTCACATCAACATTGTGTTCCTGTAAGTAAACAATTCCAATGTCACGTAAAACAGTCCACTACTTTAAAAGGTGGTTTGTGGACATGCTGTTAGTGAAATATGGGCTGCCATCAGCAACAGAACTCAACACTTAATTAGTGACACAAAGACCACCGGGCATGACCACTACTTCAACAAGCATGTTTATATCAGCCTTGCACCATATCAAAAGTGTCTAAACAGTCTGTCCAGGACAACAAAGTCTTCCACACAACCTCACATAGTAAACAGAGTTTACAGTAAACTGCTACACAAACAACTAACTGCAAATAGACACAAAACTTGCATTGGAAATATGTACTTAAAATTAAGCGATTATCATTGTTGATCATCTCCTAACATATTAAGGTCTGAGTAAGCAAACAATCAGTTTTCGTAATCGTGTTGGATGCAAGAGAAATGTGACTTTGACATGGGCCAAATTGTTGGGCTGGATCTCTGACTGGGTCAGAGTATCTCTGAAACAGCAAGGCTTGTGTTTTGCTCCTGGTCAGCAGTGGTGAGAATTTACCAACAGTGGTCTGAGGAGGAACAAACCACGAACCGGGTACAGAGTGTTGGGTGCCCAAGGCTCATCGATGCACAAGGGCAACGAAGGCTATCCTGTCTGGTCCGAACCAACAGAAGGTCTACTGTGGTCATACAAAATTTCAATGATGGTTATGGGAGGAATGTGTCACAACACACAAGGATGCACTGTGGGACGATGACAACCTGGTGGAGGGAGTGTGATGCTCTGGGCAGTATTCTGCTGGAAATCCCTGGGTCCGGCAATTCATGTGGATGTAAATTTAATGCGTGTCACCTACCTAAACATTGTTGCAGACCTTGTACACCCCTTCATGACAATGGTGTTCCCTTGTATCCTCTTTCAGCTGAACATTGCACCCTGAAACACTGCACACATTGATCAGGAATGGTTTGAGGAAGATGATGAAGAGTTCAAGGTGTTGCCCTGATCTCCATATTCCCCAGATCTCAATCCAATTGAGCATTTATGGGGTGTGCTGGACCAAAAAGTTCGACCCACGGCAGCTCTAACTTGCACACTACAGGATTTGAAGGATCTGCTCCTGACGTCTTAGTGCCAGACGCTGTACCACAGGACATCTTCAGGGGTCTTGTAGAGTCCATGCCTTAGCAGGTTGGCGCTGTTTTGTCAGAACGCAGAGGACCAACAACATATTAGGCAGGTGGTCATAATGTTTTGGCTCATCAGTAGATGGATGGATGGATGAAACAATAAACAGACAGACAGACAGACAGACAGACAAACAGATAGGCAGATAGATGCACAGATTTGAATGCACAGATCTAATATACTACGGAGCCCCGCAGATTTACTAAATCATGCGCACGATTTACTATTTCCTTCCCTCGATTTATAAATTGTGCACATGATTTAGCAAATCGAAGGAACAAATTAGTAAATCGTGTGCACAATTTATAAATTGAGGGAATTTAATAAGGCACGCTTTCTTGGCACACAACGAAATGAGCTCCGTTTTGCGTCTTCTTGCATTCAAATATAAATTGTCAATGCTTAAACTTTTGTGACGATGCAGTGCTGGTACATAAACTGTCCCGAGCGTTGTTCACTTTTGTTTATGTCCGTTCATGTCCACGTTCATGCATTGTAAGAATTCATAAAAAAATGTTACCTGCAAACCGGTGAGTGCCACCATTTTATAAACTTGCCGAAGCCGATTTTTAGTTACATTTGCCTCTTGGCAAGTGTTAATTTTAGGCGATGGATGGATGGATGGATGGATGGATGCCACTTCAAACAATCACAAACTCTTGCTTCAAAACATAACAAAAGGAAGTTGTGTCAGCCTGCCAGGTTTCGTCCACCGGCCATTGGCAGAGCTTCACACATACTAAATGTGTGGCTCAGATTGCAGTCAAACATTTTGCTAAAAGAGCTGCCGACCCACTTAGGGCTGTTGAGTGCAAATGGATTGCAGAAAAAAATGGATACCTCAAGGCTTTCAGAACTGTGTACAGATGCACCTAACCAATTGTTATCTACTCCAAACTAATCATGCACTTGAAATTGTTTCCCGGTAACTGAGGTTGCCGGCCCATTCACGTTTCTTGTTAAATTAGTGCACTTTGTTTTTCGCAATAACATGCTGTATGCAGGCATACAGTTGGGTTGTAAATGAAGTTGTTTACGCAATGTCCTTGTTCCAAGCCATTTGTGTCCTTTAATGATTGCGACAGATGCAACACCTCTTAATTTTAAATGTGAACACTTGGTTTTTGGGTTTAGGCAAAGAATCAATCAAAAACTTAATAACCTTAGCATCATGCCTATGGACAGACAAATATGTCAAATAAGATTACCGATTTAAAATGCATCATATTTTAATCCATGACCTCTTTATAACGTCTGGTTGGATGTTTACTTTTCACCCCTACTGTAAGTATGGGCAGCTTTCAAATTTCCATGGCAGCTGTCACAATTGTGAAGCAATTCTGGTGTCAGACAATTACCAAACACAGCCTCTTGCATCCTCACATTTTGTTGAACCTGACACTCCATGAGCATTATTTCTGGTATTTGAGGTTAAAATGAGTTAAATGATCACCCTCAGACAGAAGCTTGCAAGATGTCGAGAGGTCCGTAACAGATTCTCATTATTCTAAACTTCTCGTAATAATTCTGTTTCACCGTTTTATGCCTCTCTCACCAAATCTGTAAAAGTATCATTCCTAACTGCATATAACAACCTGGCACACATTAGCTCAATGCTATTATCTTTCTCTGAATTGTAAACTGTAATTTTGGCTGAGAGGAATGAAAATTCATCATTTCTATGCACATCTCCTATGGTGATGAATAAAAATTTTGTATATCTTTCTGTTTTTCCTTAATTGAGATTAGAAAGGAGATATGTTATCAACAAACAGGCCTTATACCATAACTAAAACTGAAATAATGGCCACAAGGTTTCATCTCAGAACTCAAGTGTTATAAAATCGACAATGAAAAACTAGACTTCTGAAGAAATTGAGAGTTGTAAGTTGTGCAAAACCGGCAGCCATAATGCTAAGGTGTTTGTAGTGGTTGCTAAGGCTTTGTTATGAGGTCGCTAAGGTATTCTGGGCTGTTACTACTGTATGTGATTGATTACTAGCCCAAATCAAAATGACTTATCTCCATGTCTAATATGATATCATGGTCTCTAGATATGGCTTATGTTTTATTGTCCAAAAATTCTAGCATACATTTCCTCAAAGTTACTGATTTATGAGCTGAGGTTTCATACTTAAAAGAAAAAAAAGGTTTTCAAAACCCAAGTATGTGGAATAGTAATAGAGGTTCTTGCCTTAGCAAAGAACACTAAAAGTAACTTCTGTAAGTGCACAAAGTGTTTACTCTGGTGGTGCTTTAAAACACATGCCAATGATCCCTTTGTTTTAGAAGCTATGGATCAGCAGACAATTGATCTGCACATGATTAAAGAGCCTCAGAACAGGCTTTTGGCTTGTACCAATTTACTCTTATAAAGGTTCAGTTCGTTGCAGCTCTCAGAAGCAGAACTACACACATTTGTTCACAGAGCCCATTGCCTTCTGATAATAAACCAGGCGTAACTGGCTCGTTCGGCCATTTCCATATCTTTTTGTAGATCCCTGGAGTCAATTAATTTATGCTGCTGTTGAAGATGTATTTAATTAAGGCTAGGGCTCTATTAATTAAAAAAAAAAAAAAAAAAAATATCCCCCCCCACCCTTATCCTTATATTAAAAGATTTGTTTTAATAGAATAGTTACACTCCTGATTTTTTTTTTTTCTCCCCAATCTTAATTTACTCAACCCATGTTGTTCCAAACCCTTCTGCTATTATTTTATTTTTTTCAATGGAAGATAAATGTAGGCACTTTTGAATCTGTCTTTCCATAAAATGATTCATAGTGAGCATTTATGTCAAGCTCAAAAAAAAAGGACAAAACCACCATGAAAGTAAAGGCAGACAATATAACAATCTTCCTCACAAATGCAAGATACAGTTGATGTGTTTTTATTTTATTTGTTTTCCCCTAGACATGGTTATTATAAACTGCCAGTGTGGTAAAAGCTGCATGTGAACAGAAGAAGAAAAAAAGTTTGTCAAAAATCTATTTAATATAATCTACTATTCAAAAGTTTGATATTTGATGTTTTTAAAAGAAGTCTCTCTAAGGCTTGCTCACCGAGCCTGCATTAATTTGATCAAAATTACAATGAACATAGTAATATTGTAAAATTGTAATTTATTTAGGTGACGCAAAGGCTGAATATTCAACATCAGCTTTCTTTGATGAATAGAAAGTTCAAATTAACAGTGTTTATTTGAAATAGATTTTTGTAACAATGTCTTTACTGTCATTTTTGAATAAAAACCCCTGCTGAATCAAAGTATTCGTTTCTTTGAACGGTAATGTACTCAAATTAAGTTGTATGCCATTCCAAATTAAACTGAGACTGCCTTTTAAATTTCTGATTTTAAACTGAATCTGCATTCATGTAGCAAAAAGGATTGCAAATGAATGGATGGATGGATGGATGGATGGATGGATGGATGGATGGATGGATGGATGGATGGATGGATGGATGGATGGATGGATGGATGGATGGATGGATGGATGGATGGATGGATGGATGGATGGATGGATGGACGGACGGAATGACAGACAAACAGACAGATGGATGGATGGATGGAACGACAGTCAAACAGACAGATGGATGGATGGATGGAATGACAGACAGACAGACAGATGGATGGATGGAATGACAGACAGACAAACAGATAGATGGATGGATGGATGGATGGATGGATGGATGGACGGATGGATGGAATGACAGACAAACAGACGGATGGATGGATGGATGGATGGATGGATGGATGGATGGAATGACAGACAGACAGACAGATGGATGGATGGATGGATGGATGGATGGATGGATGGATCGAGAGTCAAACAGACAAATGGATGGATGGAATGACAGATAGACAGACGGATGGATGGATGGACAGATGGATGGACGGACGGATGGACGGAATGACAGACAAACAGACAGATGGATGGATGATGGATGGGTGGATGGAACGACAGTCAAACAGACAGATGGATGGATGGATGGATGGAACGACAGTCAAACAGACAGATGGATGGATGGATGGATGGATGGATGGATGGATGGATGGATGGATGGATGGATGGATGGATGGGTGGATGGGTGGATGGAACGACAGTCAAACAGACAGATGGATGGATGGATGGATGGAATGACAGACAGACAGATGGATGGATGGATGGATGGATGGATGGAACAACTGTCAAACAGACAGACAGATGGATGGAATGACATACAGACAAACAGACAGATGGATGGATGGATGGATGGATGGATGGGTGGATGAATGGACAAGACAGATGAATGGATGGAATGACAGACAAGACAGATGGATGGATAAAACGGATGGATGGATGGATGACAGACACACAGACGGATGGATGAATGGAATGACAATTAGATAGGGCCAAAACTGTATGTATCTATGTATGTATCTATCTATGTATCTAACAGATAGATAGACAGACAGACATTGCTGCCTATGTAGCATGTTCCAAATGAGTCACTTATGTGGTCCTGTTTCAGTTCGGATTGTTCCTTTCAAGGCCAGTCTATGTGGGCCGTAGACAGCTAACTAGATTTTAAACAGTGCTTGTTTTTGAAATAGAACAAACTGCACAAATTGCATCTTCAGTGACACTTCATAGCTCAGATTATTGGGAGGGTTTAAAAGGAGACCGTATTAATATTTCACATGCTCTGTGAATTAGGTTAATCTCTCCTCCTATTCCCGCATGCGGGACTCCAAGTTTCTTTCATTTCTCTTCAATCCTGTCTCAGATTCACAATGGGAGGGCTGAGCTTCAGCTTCTAAGGGAAACCATGGCAGATGTGTTGGAGGAGGTGGGAGCGGAGAGAAACCAAGGTTGGGATTACAAAGCATGACATCTGGAGCTGATAACAAGATATACCCACGTCTACCTCGGCTGGCTCCTCACATACTCTTACATATACATTCAGAGACACAAAGAACTGTTTTATGATTCACATTAATGACTCCTCAGTGCAGTCCTGAGTGCTTTGTCAGTTCCAAATAAAACTCAGCTAGATGTATTTGTTATGAACAATAAGGTTCATAACTCGGGGAAAAAAAATAAAATAAAATAAAATAAAAAAATAAACTACTGAAATAACTGTTCAAAGTATTTAAATTGAAGGGGAAAAAATGTACAATAAATAATAATATAAAAAAAAATAATCATATAAAATATAAGAATATAAAACATAAAAATGTAAATATAAAAATGTAATATAAAATATTATAGGCCTACACCAAACTGCATGCAGAAATTAAAATAAAATAAAATAAAATAAAATAAAATAAAATAAAATAAAATAAAATAAAATAAAATAAAATAAAATAAAATAAAATAAAATAAAATAAAATAAAATTAAATTAAATTAAATAAAATTTGAACCGCTATAACTTATCCCTATGGTAAAAACTCACCAAACTTTGCATGCATGAAGGACATGTGGCTTATTGCATTTTATGTAATTATGGGTTGGATGGGATGCATGGTTGCCTAGAAACTAATGGTTATATGTCAGATATTAAAAATCAGTCAGCTCTATACCTCATTTGAGATTTAACAGAAGAAATGTCTTCAGGAGGAACAAATTTGCCTCAAGCACATGATAAGTTCTATCATGAAAACAGTTACAGTATTTTAGGCAAAACTATTTTTTATGAACTACTCATACATTTATGCCACTTTAGAGATGGCGTTTATATTCTTGCAAAATGTAATATTTGTTGAGTTTTAGTGGATCTACAAATTAAAATCAGTGCAACTCAATAGACTGAATTCAATACTTATGCAAACGGCTGTTACAAACTAATGAACCAATGTTACAAAATAAAGGAAGAAAGAAAAGTAGAACGCCTACACTTGCATGCTTCATTTGTGCAATTTTCAGAAAGTAATAAAAATGGCATTTGTTATTGCAGTGGTAAAACTACTGTGATTTGATACACATACATGCTAAATCTAGCAATATTTCTTGGAGCAGTGTAGGCTAAGTTACATATGAAGTGACAGGTATCAAGCTCTAATATTTCAGATGAAAGTCAACCACATGGCAAGCAATAATTTTACTATTATGATCATAGAAGTCCATTTCATCCTATACCCACTGTATTATGCTAATTGCTCAAGTTTGCTGAAAATCCATTCAATTATCTATAATATATAGGTTCCCATTGTGACAGTATGCCTTGATAGCAGACAATAGCCTGGGCAATACCATGTTTAAGCTTTTTTTTTTTATTTTATTTTATTTTTTTTACTTTAATCTAAGCCACAGAAGATGACATTCAAAAACATGTGGAAGCACACAAGTTATATGCACAATCGAAAACATGAAATGCCTGACAAAAGACCAAACTGTTTTCAAATCATAACAACGGGACTAAACACTTTAAATCAAACCCCATCCCCCCATCCCCCCTCCCCCTGTTTGTCATGATTCTTAATTGCATATTCTTTTTCGGTGAAAAACTCAACACAATAGAGCTGAGATAAAGTATCCAGACCTTCATGAAATCCTCCCTCCCGACACATGAATTAGCATAATAAAGCGAGCAGGTGTGCCACCAGTTACAAAACAAGCTTGCTTACAATCTTGTGCACAGTGATGCTGTTGACATTGTTAGAACTCTCCATTAAAAAGTTCAAGTCAGCACTAGCTGTGGAGGTAAACACGAAAGTTAATTACAGCAATTAAGCAGTTTTGCCGCACTGCGGAATGCACCAAAATATTTTCCCCAGGCAATTTTGTCCCGCAACAAACAATTGGTTTTTGAGGGTGTGTGAATGCAGGTCCCCTGTGATGTGTGGTAACTCGGTCCAAAATTATCTTTGTCCCAGAGGTTGCAAAGAAACCAGGTTTTTACAAACTACTACAAATCTAGTGTTCTGGGTCAGTGCTTGAATCATCAGAGATGTACTGACCACAGCTTTGGCCCGTACAGATTTCACCTTTACGCTGGAGGAGGTTTCTGAAAAATCTCCTCTTTGTTTGAAAAGAACAGGCTGAAACTAAACTAGCCAAGTATAGGTTTACAGACTCTCTCTCCAAGGCATAAATCATTATTGGACTTACTTTTCTGGACAACAGAAAAAAAAAAAAAAAAAAAAGATTTGATGGTAGATTTATTAGTTCATGCATAAGTTGTCATGAACTAGTGAAAACAATTAATTCATTGTAAATTGATCAATATATTATATATATATATATATATATATATATATATATATATATACAGTCAATTACAGTCAAACCAAAATTTATTCAGAAACCTTGAACATTACAGTTTATTCACTATAGTTTAAAAACATGGTAATTAAATATGACAAGATCTCAGAATTAAACTGTGTCAGAAAAAAATAAAATAATTTTAATTATGTCAGATAACACTTAAGCAAAACATGGTCAGCTCAAAGTGTCTGAATATTTTTTGTTTCCGAATTTTTATTAATTTTACTGGTAGTACACTGTATGAAGAATTTTTTTGGGTATAATATGTCACTTTACTTTATTTTGCTATCCTCACTTACATAAATGAACTATAGTGTTCTGCACCCACTAGTAAATTATATATCAAAATGTCTGAATAATTTTTGGTTTGACTATATATATATATATATATATATATATATATATATATATATATATATATATATATATATATATAACCAAGCAAATAGCTATTACCATAGCTGTTCACATTGTTGTTTTAAATGTGGCCAACATCAGATTTCCAGTGTGAACAGATCATGGTTCTAAACTGACCTGCATGCGCAAAAGAACGATTCAAACGGGGTTGCCAAGTTTTTACCACAAAATCCACACAGTTGCTTATCAAAACTAGTCCAAAACCAGTGTTGCCAATTGCTTACAGTTGAAAGTAGCTAAAACTGATTGCTAAATGTCGCTAGATGATACCATACTGGCGAGTCCACTGATCTAAATTAATATAAATATAGATCAGTGGGCGACTCGTGGAATATAGATAAGGGTTGTCCAAGAAGTTGCTAGATTTGTCGCTAGGCTTTTGAAGAAAAGTCACAAAAGAGGCGGGGAAGTCGCTAAATCCCAATCACGTTCCGTGGGGTATCCCTATAAAAAATCACGCTCTGGGGTTAAACATCACATTAGTGCGGTCGCTTCAAACCACAGAGTTGCAAAACAACCCGCGGCAACAGTGATAAAGTAACCCAATTCTGCGGGAAAATTGCGAACTTGGCAACATACACAGTGCGCTGTCATACGGAAGTAAACGGGGGGCATTGAAGTAATGCTGTGTTCAAAATCGCCCCCTATACCCTCATTCACTATTCCCTACATTACTCCACTAATATAGTCCACTTGAAGGAGTGAATGAAAGGAGTGAGTGAATTCGGACACTGAGTGCGCCGGAAGGGCTGCCGATTTTGCATAGTTTGTGCTTGATGTTTAATAATTATTTTGAAATGTAGAAAACTGGCAGCTCCAGTAGTAATGAATATTTATGTTGAACTCTGCCATGGAAACTAGCATGTACAAACCTTAATTAAACGATTTAATGATCAATTAAAAAGGAATTATATGGAATATACAAATATGGAATTATGCATTGGTTGTACACTCGTTATTGCGATGCATTATGTGATTGAATGAGTGCACTCAACGTCGTCCACTATGGTTACAAATGGCAGTCCCCTCAAATAGTGCCCTATTTAAGGGTATAGGGGGCGATTTCGGATGCAGCCTTAGTGATTACGCATTTATTTATAATGTGATCTGCCGCGGAAGCCAGCGTAATTATGTACAGGCAATATGAAAAATAATAATGTGACACAGAGCAGAGTTTTGAATCTTTTACGAGATACTTAGGAGTTCTAACACATCACTGCCCTTCTTCTGACGACCTTTCACAATTGTCTTGATAACGTTGGGTATGTAAAATCTTTGAATAGAGTCGTGACGAATGTTGATTTCAAGTAACGTATCGCATGAATTCCAATGTGACTGTTCACACTGCAGTTGCGTTGCAAAACATCTGACCTGTATGGGATTTATATGTAGCACAACTCGGAATCAAAAAGATCAGATTCCATGTGGTTTGTCCTGTTCACACTGTCATGGGGAAAACAGATATGAGTCACAAGTGGGCAAAAAAAATCGAATTTATTTTAATACATATTATACATTTATCTTCATTTATGCACCCTTGCAATCCCTGGCATATGAGGAAATCTGAATATTGCAGCACATGTGAATTGAATTAATTTAGGGATATCGATTGGCTCAAGCCCTTAACTAAATGAAGCTGCGTCCGCAAGAATATGAACTTCCCTCACCGATCTGAAAGCCGATGCCAAGCACACTTTCAACAATAATATTTCACCCACTTTGCGTTTCACTTCAGTTAATCAGATTCGATATGCTTTTGTTAGGACGCACAAAAAACAAAGAAGAAAGCAAACAGTTCAGAGAGAGAAAAACTCATAATGAGCAGAGAAACGTCCGTTTTCTCAACAGCAAAAAGCCATTTCTTTTGATGGCCACTGTACACAGTGAGGAGAAAATAATTAGGGGGCTGTTGTCACAGTAAAACACTGGAACTCTATCGGGACGCATCAAAAACCTCCATTCATTAATTTAATTGGCCGGTGATGAGATAGGCCCTGTTGTATGACTCTTATTATTAGGCATTCTTGTGGAGAACGAGAAGGAGATATGGAGGCCATTCATTTCGAGGGCCAGACACACAGTTGAGGAAAGCCTAATCGTTCTCTGCAATCTTTTCCCGTCCCTAACATGAATGTATAGAATTTTAGCCAGCTTTGCGTGGGAGGAAAAGGGACATAAGGGAGATGGTTAGAGGGATAGTTGAGTCTCTGGCCCCCCTGGTCTAGATGGACATATTCGCCCGAGAGTGTCAAAAGAGCAGCCGTTCAGGGAGAAGCCATTTCTTCCTCAAACGCTATGGCAGACACAAAAGAGCTCAGTGTTGTATGTTTGAGGAGGGGTGGGGGGGGGGCTCGCAGATCATTTTTCCAGCGTAAGAGCTATCAGCAGTCTGTGTCTCGCCGCCAAACAATGCCCGCATCTGATCAAAGTGCACAGAGACGTGACATTCACATTCAAGTTTACGAGCTGCAGAATGTATTATGCCACCAACAAAAGAGGATGGAGGGGGAAAAAAGCAAGCAAGACAAGGGGAAAAGGGAGTGATTGAGAGAGGGATCTTGAGAATGTGTAAACATTTTTGCAATTTTTTTTTTTTTTTACAGACAGTTCCCAGAGGAAATGTCAGAGTTCTCAAAGTAAGAACTCTTTCAGAGTTCTCACTTTGTTTTACATAAGCATCAACTTCAGATGTTTCTCCTCAAGAGAATAAAACTTAGAGCTGTCAATTGCTTTGTGCAAAAATTGCATAATATTTACAGATTAAAAATCCTCAAAGTATGATAATTAAAATATGTTAAATTATTAAGATGGACTGAATAGACATTGCAAAAAGTGTTTTTAGAATATATTACTATTTTCATATAATTGAAAATAAGAGGTCATGATTGTTATTTTTTTAATGATTAATAATGAAATAATGATCATCATAATTAAATCACACTAAAGTAAATACATAAAAAAAGGTTTTTTTTTTCTAAAATTCTGAGTTTATACCTCACAAAGGGGGGAAAATGTCAGAATTGCTATAAGTTATAAACTCTGAATTGCGAGAAATAAAGTCAGATTTGCCTTTTTTTTAAAAGAATTGTGAGATTTAATTGTGCAGCTGCAAGTTATAAAGAGGAAAAGTCAGAATTGTGAAATAGAAAGTTGCAGTTATTTATTTATTTTTATTAGTGCTGTCAAATCGATTAATCACGATTAATTGCATCCAACATAAAAGTTCGTCAATATACATGTATAGGTGTTTATGTACACACACACACACACACATATATATAGCTATTAATCGATTTGACAAGCTTTCATAAAAAAATACAAATGCAGTATCATTTGTGATTTTTCTTTCCCCTGCACTTGGGGAAAAAAAAAATATATTATATATATATATATATATATATATATATATATATAATTGAAAATAAGAGGTCATGATTGTTATTTTTTAATAATTAATAATGAAATAATGATCATCATAATTAAATCACACTAAAGTAAATACATAAAAAAAGGTTTTTTTTTTCTAAAATTCTGAGTTTATACCTCACAAAGGGGGGAAAATGTCAGAATTGCTATAAGTTATAAACTCTGAATTGCGAGAAATAAAGTCAGATTTGCCTTTTTTTTAAAAGAATTGTGAGATTTAATTGTGCAGTTGCAAGTTATAAAGAGGAAAAGTCAGAATTGTGAAATAGAAAGTTGCAGTTATTTATTTATTTTTATTAGTGCTGTCAAATCGATTAATCACGATTAATTGCATCCAACATAAAAGTTCGTCAATATACATGTATAGGTGTTTATGTACACACACACACACACACACATATATATAGCTATTAATCGATTTGACAAGCTTTCATAAAAAAATACAAATGCAGTATCATTTGTGATTTTTCTTTCCCCTGCACTTGGGGAAAAAAAAAATATATTATATATATATATATATATATATAATTGAAAATAAGAGGTCATGATTGTTATTTTTTAATAATTAATAATGAAATAATGATCATCATAATTAAATCACACTAAAGTAAATACATAAAAAAAGGTTTTTTTTTTCTAAAATTCTGAGTTTATACCTCACAAAGGGGGGAAAATGTCAGAATTGCTATTTATATATATATATATATATATATATATATATATATATATATATATATATATTATGCCAGGACATTATACATTAAGTTTATAGACATTTCCTTCATCCCTAAAACACAACAAAATGTAATGGGTAAATCAAAATATAGGTAAAACACCTGTGAAAAATCAATATGGAAAATTCCCTCATATTAACACAGTGCATCATGTCCGATTTTTATGGACATTCCTTTGAGTTTGTGTTGTGGTCTGATGCGTACAATATATCCACCCTCCATGACCTCCCTTTCAATTATCCAGCTATTCTTTCATTTCCCCTCTATTATTGTCAGTTGAGTCCCCCTTCTCCAATTTTAAAGGCCTGGCCCCCATTCCAGTATAAGGTATCCTTCGCTCTCTCCATATTGTTGTCAGACCCTCCATTCACTCCCACAATAACAAAAGGGATCAAATGATCAACAAGGCGCCGCTTTTCAACCGGAAGCAATCACATGACCATCCAGTGCTGGAGGTACACAGAAAGACAGACATTGTTAACCACTGGAGAATGTTGCGGGGTGGACATGATTCTTACTTGGTGGAAATAATTGCTTTCTTTCTAACATTTTTATATATAAAGAAAATGTGCCCATATAAATATCAGTCACAAACAGGGTGTTGTAAGAGGGTGTTAGGGTTATTCTTGGTGGTTGCAATGGTATTATTAGTCTGTTCTAAGTGTCCTCTGCATTGTTATGCAGTTGCTATGGTGTTTTAGTGGTTGCCTGGGTGTTGCTATGTAGTTGCTAAAGTCTTCTAAATGATTTTAGAATGTTGTCTTGCAGATGTATTTGTGGTGGCTGCAATTGTATTCATCTGTTAAATAATAAATTAGCACCATTAATACATGCAATAAAAAACATTCAAATGTAATTGCTATTGTGTTCTAGTTGTTGCTAGGGTGTTGCTATGTATGTGCTAAGGTGTTCTAAAAGATTTTTGAGTGATGCCATGCAGTTGCTAGGGTATTCTTGGTGGCTGCAATGTAATTACTCATCTGTGCCAAGTGTCCTCTGCATGTTGTTATGAAGTTGCTATGGTGTTCCAATGGTTGCCAGGGTGTTGCTATGTAGTTGCTATGGTGTTCTAAAAGATTGTATAATGTTTCCATGCGATTGCTATGGTACTCTTGGTGGATGCAATGGTATTATTAGTCTGTCCTTTGCATGTTGTTCAGGTGGTTGCCAGGGTGTTGCTATGGTGTTCAAAAAGGTTGTAGAATGTTGACATGCAATAGCTAGGGTGTTTTGGGTGGTTGTTTACTGATACAAATTAAATCATTTTATTTTATTTTATTTTATTTTATTTTTTACAGGCAAAAGGCAAACTTTGTCTTATTATCTAAGCAAGCACCATTACTAAATGCAATACATTCAAATGTAATAAAAAAAATACATTTATTAATATTAAATTAATTCGTATTTTTTTTTAACTTTTTTCTTAGTTTTCTTAAGCATCTCTTATGATTGTTTTTAAACCCTTATGTAAAGCACTTTGAATTACCGTTGTTGCTATGTACCAATGTTGTTATTGTTACTAAAAATGAAATATTGTTACTGAATGATAGTTTTTTGTCAGTTGAAATCTAGCTGAAATAAAAAATAAACACAAAATGTTGCCAATTGGCAACTAACGGAAACAAGTTGAAGTTAAAGTACTAAAATTACAACAGCAAAAAAAAAATAAATAAGTAAAATAAAATAGCAAATAACAATAGCTAATTCAAAGTGTTAAATACTATAATAGTAGATAAAAGATACTAAATTAACCACATTATGCTTTCTAGTACTGTATCCATAATTATATGGTTGGCTGCATTTTTATTTTTTTCCATTTGGCATAATTTTACCTTGCAGTCTGCAAACCTATCACAATAGACCCGTGACCCACTTTTGAGGACCACTGCTCTAGTGTATCTAGTCCAAATATAATTTCCTTTCACTGACAGTTGTAGACTTCTGAAAAGAAAGGTTATTTTATAGGTAAGGGGCAGAAAAACAGATGGTATATATAGATAAAATGCCATACAGAGCATCTGATTTGGTGAAACACTGCACCAGTTCCCCTCAGCTATTGCTTTCATCTTCCTGTATATAAATGCCCTTTCGTCAGCTTTATGAGGTGCTACAATTCACCTCGAGACCCTCTAATACTTTCTTGTTGACCTTCCCAGCCATCTTAAACCCTTTGCATGTGGGAAGAAAGTGTGTTGAGACGCAAAGAAGATCAAGCTAACAGGGAAGGTTCTCAGAACTTTAGTAACGTTCTGGTCAGATTCTTCCAGTAACGTTTTTAAAACAATTTTAAACCATTTAGAAAAAAAAAAATGTTTTTTTTTTTTTTTTTTTTTTCGTTTAGAGAACATTCAGAAATAATGTTTTCATAAATTAATGGGAATTTTAGCAAAATGTTCTTAGAACATACAGTATTGTTAGCTGGGGATACACTGTTCATTTATATGTATACATATATGTATGTGTGTGTATATTTTATATAAAATACAAAATATAATGTATAATATAATATATAGACTTAATATCTTATTTTAAATAAATGTATCTTGATTTAAGAATGCTTAGATACTGTATTTTTACTGTAAAACAAGACACAAATACAGAGTGGCGTGCAGTGTGGCAAATAGACAGAGTTACCCTGGGCACATGTGCATGCATCCCAGACTGAGACTGAGCATGGAGTTCTGCGCAGATGTTCAGCAGATCCTGGAGCTGCAGGATGCAGTGGCCGTGGCAGGACTGCTGGGACAGGAAGAAGAGCATGAGAGGTAAAAAATAGATCCCTCACACCTCCAACTTGCCCTTCACAGTTGATTCCAACAAGAATCAGCCGCTTGGCACTCTGCTATCACTCAGGTTTTTCCTTACCCGCCTCTACACACATCCTTTCATTTCTTTTCACTCCCACATTTCATCCTCTCCCTCTAGATGTGTTCTGTGCAGTTGTACCAGAGCAGATTGACAACCATAATGGGCGATCTTGGCACAGCACTGGCTCGAGAGAGCTGTGGAGGAAACGGATTAAATGTGGAGAAATGGTGAGTAAAATCTGGGATGCTCACATGTTAATCAAGGGATATTTGCTGAGAAAGGATTAAGCATAAAATTTCATTCAGTATTTTATTTTGCACAGAGGTTGTTCAGAAGGCTTTGTTTCAGGTGTTTCTCCTACAAGCCCCGAGGAGGAATAAAAATAGACTCAAATGAGTCAATAGATGACATACTGTAAGAGTACAAAGAATTACTGTGGACTGCAGCTCGGATGATTTGCTCTTGGAGGAATTTGATGAGTTTATATCGAAATCTCCAAGTTGCTGACTTGGCAAATATGAGCACAATTTGAGAGAATTTTTTTTTTTTTTCTTTCTCTGAGTTTTCAAAAAATGTGAGAAACATGAGAGCTTAAATAAACATGAAAATCAGTTCATTTTCCTAATGTATGTCCCTGCTCTTGATTCATGATTGAACAATATTCCAAACAAATACAGCGGTTAAGAGTGGTTCTCTTAAAGCTTATTTGTTGGCATTAATGGTTCCATAAAGAACATTTAACAACCTTTAAATTACACAAAAAAGGTTCTTTATAGTGGGGGAAGAAAAAGTTCTTTAGATTATTAAAATGTTCTTCATATTTAAGAATACATTTTATGCAATATGTGTGGGGTGGGGAGCAGCAGCTCATTTGCATTTAAAGATACATGCACAAAAACAGCATGTTTTTCCTTCCAGTCAAAAATGACATGGCATAATAAATGATCTGTGGGGTATTTTTAGCTGGAACTTAACAGACACTTTCTGGGGACACCTGAGACTTATATTACATCTTGTAAAAAGGGGCATAATAAGTCCCCTTTAAGACCTGGTCACTTAAAGGTACATTGGGGGAACAAAAATGGCTCTTGCATGGCATCGCTTCAAAAATCTCCTTTTGGAACCTTTATTTTTAAGAATTTTTTTTTCTCCTTTGCTACAGGCTGAACTTGTGTTCAAACTGGCCTGCAGTGCAGCACTTCCAAGCTGCTGTAGGTGAACATTACATGTGGCTGAGCAGACATCTGAAGACCAGTATCAGCATCAGAAGAGCAGGTTGACTCAGAAAATGGCAGTTCACATGAATGTCACAGAATGTTTTATTTAAAAGAACTAAAGGAAGGTATACATAAATCATTACTACATACATGTTTAAGCTTCCGTTTTGGCTGCTTTACTTTTGCATACATGTCTCTGCATACACTGCAGTTTAAAGGTTTGGGGTCAGTAAGATTTTTTTTTTTTTTTTTTTTGCTGTCTAAAGATATTAATAGGCTACTTTTATTCTTTAAGAATAAAAGCAACACTGAACTGTTTTCAACATTCATAATAAAAAGAGAAATGTTTCTTGAGCAGCAAGTCAGCATATTAGAATGATTTCTGAAGGATCATGTGACACTGAAGACTAGAGTAATGATGCTGAGTTATTTAAATTGTTTTACTATATTCTGATTTCACAGTTAAGGAATGTATTTTGATGTTAACATTCACAATTTTTAAACTGCAGTGTACACTGCTGTGCAAATACTCAGCTTAGTGGATTGTCTTATTGTCTTATTTTTGTTTTCATGCTCACAGTGATTGACACACTTGACACACACATACAGGTTTCTTGTCGACTACCGAAACAGGAAGATGTAGATATCAAAGAACTCGAAGATTTAGCCAATAATCGTATATCACAGTCAGAACCATGTCTGTGCTCAGAATCTTGCTTGTTTATTACTAAACACTATTCAACACATACTTACAATTATAAGTAATAAAACTGCACTGTTGTCATTCCATTGCTTGTGAGTGACATCAAGTCTTTAATCCAATTTTCATAAATGTCTGTAAATAAATAAATATGCACTCTCTCTCTCTCTCTTTCTATATATATATATATATATATATATATATATATATATATATATATTGCAGTAAATGTAGTATGTGAGTTTGCTATTCCAAGTCAGTGATGGTGATGCACATGCTTGTTTGAATTTTATTGATTGACAGTTGACATTTTATTGAAAAAAGTGTATACCCTCTTGGAAAAAGATGTGCGGCATCAATATTTTTGTTCTGTTTTCCCAGAATAATCGATCAGTTTTGGCTACATGTAGCAGTGCACTAGCATATAGATAACCCCGGTGTAAACAGACACGGGCTAACAGCTACAAAACTCTCTTTAGAGGGGTCTTTAGAGTGAAGAGAAACTAAATTTGGAGCACTGTGTAGAATATTGCCTTTAAAGGTACAGTAACTTATTCTAAAAGTTCACCTGTGTGTTATCATAGTCAGACGGCAAGGTATAGAGAAAAAAAAAAAAAAACAAGTTTTGACTCCAAAAAGACCTACTTTACGCTTGCTTTTCAAAGAATTAGCATAGCAATTAAAATGTACCCCTCGCTCAAACATCCATAGCTTGAAAAGTAATTGGGACCATGTCTATTAGCAGTTAGGACACAATGTTCTTTGCATTTTGTCCGATAGCGGTGCCCTTTCTGTGCCTGTAAATAAGCAATCGACGAATATTCTAATTGGAGCCCAAAGGGTGAATGCCAACCAATAAACAACACACTAAATCTGCTCTGCAATAAATTGTTCTGCACATATGCGCTATGGTCAGCATTTACTCTTTTTAAAACTAAAAAAAAATAAAATTAAGGCTTTAGAACCAGTGAGAGATTATGAGATGTGATAAATCTGTTAACTATACTATGTTAACAATATACAGTATGTTTAATTGCATCACACTGAAAAATTATTCACGCTTTCATGCATTATACAATAAAAAAATGGAAAAAAAAGTTATTGGAATATGTTCTCAGTCACTTATTGTTACAGCGTTTGCTTCGGACACAATGAAATGCATCCAATCCACTTTTTGAAATCTTATGCACATCACACAATGCTCTCCCGTCGCTATAATGCACTTTATTCTTGCTTTGAGCTTTTACTCCCACAGTTGTGCTCCTTACAGGTCCAGAGAGAGTAAAATCTCCATACAGCTAGTTGTTCAAGCACATATTAGTCTCAGTCTCAGACGTCACACCCACAGACCGCCCACAGTCTGGTCACTGACCGCTCGCTGCATATTGCACACAAAATTGAAAAGAACTTCAATTGGCTGGGTTTCTGCAACTTCTGAGAGTTAAATCACACTTCTTTTTTTTTCCACCTGAAAATCGAGTTGTTTTACAATATACCGATTGATACAATGAGCATCTCTGAGGAAAAACACTGAATTTGGAACAAATCTTGCAAATATATTGAAGTAAATCCGTGAACTAGATATCCACAAGAAGGACTGTATATTCTGCTTTATTTTAAGAGTTACATCTGTGAAATAATCAGTACTTGGATGGATAAATAATCTGATCACAAAGCCTACAAACATTTTCTGTCTTGACTATCCACATATAATCAGATCTTAAATATCTTTATGAAACGTATAATATTCAGATGGAAGGATCAGTCTAAAAATTTCTCCTCCTAACCGACATATTCATCCTCTCTGCATCACTTATGAGTCCAGAATCCGTAATATTCTTTAGCTGAGATGGAGGAAAAATCAAATGAACTGAGATGAATAGGCTCCTCAATGGTGAGACCTTTTCCTCACCATGAGAGGCATTGACTGTATTCGGGGCTTTATGTATATAATGCAAATGAAAAGCTGCTATATATATATATATATATATAATCTTATATCAGGGTCAGGCTGAAGATGGAGAACATATGAGCTGAACAATATACCCCAGAAGGTCAAACCAACTTCATTTTCTCACGAAAATTGAAGAGAAAAATAGGTGTGCCTGCCATACTTCCACGCTAAAGGCCAAGAAGGCTCATCAAAGTGCTCTCATATCTGAAAGGCTTGACTTGTTTGATCGTGTCCTTCAGTGAATGAGCATTCTAGACAGATCCATCAGTCAGTGCGTGTTTGTATTTACCCACCAGATAGAAAACAGAAAAAAATAAATACATCATTTTTAAATTCTGAGCATTTTGAGGCAGAGGAAAGGAAAATAGGTGTTTGCAGCATGACATTTTGAAGACACTTTGAAGTGATTACATAAACTATCGCCAGGATTTTAGCTTAGCTTGCATGACCTTATTTTCATTTCCTCTTTTCTTCTACCATTTCACAGAATGAGAAACACCTGTGAAAGAGTGTCGGAGGCCACAGAGAGCACAACTTTGATGGACTTTCTGCCTGTATACTGGGGTTTCATTAAAACAGCTGCAGTGTCATTTGTCAGCTGGAACAGTTGACAGCATTTTTTTTTTTTTTTTTTTTTTTTTTTTTTTAATAGGTAATATTAGCAACTAGAGTATATTTTCTAAAGATGAAGTGCTTGCCAGTAAAGAACAATATAACCATAGATAGATAGATAGATAGATAGATAGATACTATGGATGGATGGATGGATGGATGGATATATATACTATGGATTGATATACGGATAGATGGATACTGTGGATGGATGGACAGATAGATAGATACTATGGATTGATGGATGGATTGATAGACATATAGATAGATACTGTGGATGGATGGATGGATCTATGGATGGACAGACAGATAGATACTGAGGATGGATGGATGGATGGATGGATGGATGGATGGATGGATGGATGGATGGATGGATGGATATATGCTGTGGGTGGATGGATGGAAGATAGACAGACAGACAGACAGACAGACAGACAGACAGATAGATAGATAGATAGATAGATAGATAGATAGATAGATAGATAGATAGATAGATAGATAGATAGATAGATAGATAGATAGATACTATGGATGGATGGATGGATGGATGGATGGATGGATGGATGGATGGATGGATGGACGGATAGACAGATAGATACTGTGGGTGGATGGATGGATGGATGGATGGATGGCAGATAGACAGACAGATAGACAGATAGACAGATAGATAGATAGATAGATAGATAGATAGATAGATAGATAGATAGATAGATAGATAGATAGATAGATACTATGGATGGATGGATGGATAGATAGATACTGTGGGTGGATAGATGGATGAATGGGTGGATGGAAGATAGACAGATAGACAGACAGATAGATAGATACTATGGATGGATGGATGGATGGATGGACGGACGGACAGATAGAAAAAAACAGCCCAAGGGAGTGGGTGGTATGGAGTAGTGGGTGTTGATAAATAACAGTAATAGGTCATTTAAAATGTGTGATGTTCCTGTGTAATTGGGAGGAGGTAGCGCACTAAAACATCCAACTTCGTATCTTTCACAACAGGATATTGTAGCTGACATCCCTGCGTGTGCTCCAGTGGAGTCCTCACAGTGCACTTCTCTTTGTCTGACACTGTCGCCCGGCAACAGAGGGGCACGTGGCTGTACCCCGGTGCTATCCTGGAGCAATTTACTGCTGTCGCATCTGGACTAGACCTCATTAGAACTGTGAAGAGACCTCTGTTTTATAAAATGCGCTGTTTATTACAAACATAATAAGAGCAGCAGACAGTTCATACTACAGTTTAACTGGACAAAGTCTAGGTAATATTTTCCATTTACTAATACCTTTCAATAGATTTAAAGGGTTAGTTCACCCAAAAATTAAAATTCTGTCATCATTTACTAACCCTCATGTCGTCCCAAACTCGTAGGACTTTCGTTCATCTTTGTAACACAAATGAAGATCAGAGATTTCTGTCTCTCCGTATACTGCCTTCGCAACTGACAATTTGAAGTTTTAAAAAGTTCATAAGTTCATTTTCTGAAGAGACTCAATTGCTTTATATGATGAACAGACTGATTTTAGACTTTTATTCACATATATTAATTTTATAATCCCATAATTTGGCAGCAGATATATTAAGCTGCTGTCACTTTAAGACCTGATTTTCGGATCCATTATACTGTTACACATGCGTTTTCTTTCTCCACTGTTTACGTTCACTGAAAACTGTGTTTATGTGAATACTCGCCAAGACCAGCATTTTGACATTGCTTTGTGTGTATTTGACTGTTTAAGCTCAATAAGCAGCGAAAAAGAACTCAATTTAGTACTGAGAGGTGGCTTTATGTGACGCACTTTGGATGTGAGCACAAAATTTGCAAGAACGAGTAAAATGATGCGCAATACGCACAATCCCACACCGGAATTCAAGTCCTGTAACACCAACAATATTAATCTGGAGCAAATGAAACAAGTGAGTGAAGGGAGGCGGGTTTGTGTGTCAACATGCTGTCGGAGAGATGAGAGAGAGAGAAAGAGCAGTTGGTATCGTGTATCTATTCTGTGGAAAATGAGTATTGGAAGGGTTTCAGATATGTCAGTGTTGATATGTATTGGAAAATCGATATTTTTGACAACGCTACATTGCACTTAGTTAATTATTTCAGATGCCTTTTTTAAAAGACTACAATTGAAAAAATGTATATATTTTATATAAAATTCAACCGGCCAAAGTAGGACTAAATCAAATGAATTGAGTCAAAACTGTTCATTGAATCAAAACTGACCCTATTTACTACTAACACGCACCCCTGATTTCACTGTGCACGACTCAGGTGTTATTACTTGTTGAGCTTTAACGATAATTTAATTATCCATACAATGACTTCAAATGACTATATCTGTCAAAAGTTTCATTTGGATTAGATGTATAAAGCTGTTCAGAAGGCTTTATAGAATAAAGCACGCTTAAGCCTTCTTTGAAGAATAAGGAAGAATAATGCAGCCTTTTTTTTTTTTTTTTTTCATGTCAGATTAGGTAAATGTGTAAACACACTTAGCAGTGTTAACTCAATTAATCTCAAAAGTCAACACACTTGAGTAGCCCTAGGTTTTATTTTACGGGTTAACATGAGCTAATACTAATTGATGGTGTGTCAACTTGATATACCCAACGTGTGTACATGGCTACACAGCTGTATGATCCTATGTCACATAAGGTTGTGCTAGTGCATGAATTAGACCTCACACATTCCCCAGAGTTGATGCATGTCATTTTTTCTGCATCACAACCAGTCCGATACACAGCTGATGACCTAAGAGAAGAACACTAATCTAGATTGCATTTAAAAGACCCTCAGACATATCATCTATAGGTAAACCACTATTAATCTCCGTCTATGGGAATCAAGAACGACACTGAAATAGATACTAATCATTGACTATATAAAGCAAGACACTTTTGATGTTACATCTAGGGCTCTGTTTACACCTGGTATTATGCATTTTGGTTGATCGGATCAGAAGTAGACGAGGGAGATGCATACCTGTTTACACCTGGTGTTTCTTTTGTCTACTTTCAACCACTTCTGTCCTGATTTCTTCGAGGGGACGGTCTATGGGCTGGTAAATGTATGGGCTTTTTCTGATCTTTCAATCTAATGAACCACACAAGCTTGCGTAATTTACATATGAAAACACCCTCAGGCGATGGAAAAACATACAGAGAGCATCAGCTTTGACCACAAGAAATCAGGAGTGGTTAGAGAACATTGTGCTTGGTATGTTTTTTGTCTTCAAACCAAACTTGGGTCTCAAGCCGACAAAGTTTAAATCCCATCTGGATAGAGCACTTTCCATAATGTTTACGCATTAGGTCAGTAGGTGGAGCGTAGTTGGTCTTTTGTGGCTGTTCGAACAAATTTAACCACATGAGAGTTTACACTACAAAAGCAATCCGAGCGAATGTGTTTTCAACTAGTGTACAAGCTTAAAGCGTTTTACACCTGTATTTACACCTGTATTTAGAATTGTCCACTTGTGATCGGACTGACAAAAACACTTCTTATTACTAAGTGTAAACAGGGTTTAAGTAAGCAATCCAGTCCTCTGGAAGTGGTCGAAAGTGGTCAAGCTCAAAGCATTTTAGACCATGTTTTTACATGTAGTGTCGCCACTTGTGATTTGATCGACTAAAATGCATTTTAATACCAGGTATAAACAGGGCCTAATTAATTGAGTCCTAAACAAAAAATAAGTTTGCTAATCAAAAGTTTGGTAAGACTTGCTTACACTTACTTATGTCTCTTGACATCCTGCTGACACTTAAGTCATTACTATGACAGCCCATCTAGATACAATGAATACTGATTATACTGCCTGAACAAAAAGATCAGATTTCATTAGCTGCAAAATGACAGTGCAGAAAGTCAGACATAAAGATTGCATCTGAAAAACAATCAAAATTGGGAGCAGTGTAAACAAGGCATAAATCAAATCATACTACCAAAAATCAAATATACTACCATTCAAGGGTTTGGGCTTTGTAAGAAAAAGTCACTTATACTCACCAAGGCTGCATTTATTTATTCACAAATGCTGAAAAGATGGATGGATGGATGACATTGTGCCCATTCTCGTCTTGCTAAATTGGCTACGAGTTAAATTTAGAATTGTTTTTAAAATTTTTATCTTTGTTTTTAAATCTCCATATAATCATGCACCATCTTAAGCAATTTCCATTCATAAACCAAATAGGTCATTGAGATCCTGTAATCTTGGTCTCCTTTCTGTTCCTAACCATTCACATGTTTCGGCTTTGTAAGTAAATATATTTTCACAGATACTGAAAAAGTGGATGGATGGATGGATGGATGGATGGATGGACCAAATAGGTCATTGAGATCCTGTAATATCGGTCTACTTTCTGTTCCAAACCACTTTCAGTCAGAACTGCTGCCTTTTTACCAAGTAAAAAAAATAAATAAAATAAAATAAAATAAAATAAAAATATTTTAATAAAAAAATAATTCTACATAGCTTTCAACCAGGTGTAATGTTTGTATTGTGTTGTTTTGTGCTCTTTTTTTTCCCCTTCTTCTTCTTTTTTTTCTTTTTTTCTTTGCTTTTCTATTTTCTCAGATTTTAGTTGTATTGTACAACACTTTGGGTCAATGATGAGTTGTGTTGAAAGTGCTTTATAAATAAAGAAAATAAAAAGAAAATATTCCTTAATATAAATATTAAAAACAGTTATGCATATTTTTTTTCCCTCCAGTATTTTTCCTTATGCTTTATTCGAAATAGAAATCTTTTGTAACATTACAAGTGTCTTTAATGTTACTTAACATCAATTTAATAAACTTAAGAGATCTTTTTTTTTCATCCTTGCTGAAAAAAGTTTTTTTTTCTTTTATTGACCCCAAACTTTTGAATGACAGTGTATTTATTTTCAAACACATGCCATTCAGATTACTAAAAAGACATGCTAGCTTCTGTTTATTAATTTCATTTTCTTTTCCTTTTCTGTTCCCTTTCTTTTGTAAAATCACATAATTATTTCCTCATGAGTGTATGGTAATTATATTTGCAGCAGACTTTCCACTATGATTCATCAATTAATAAAAACAGAGAATAAAAATAACATGAGGTAATGCTCACAGAAAAAAAAAAAAAAAAAATGTTCATGTTGCTTTTTTTCCCCCCATATAATGAAAGCAGATGGGAAATGGGGCAGTCAAGAACACCAGCATAAAATTAGTTTATATAACTCATATACTATATTCCAAGCCATTTAAAGACCAATTTAAGTTTGTTACTCACTAAAAATCTTGACAGTTGTGGTCACTAATTCACCTTCATTATATGAAAAAAAGTAACCTGAATCTTTGAAACTTTTAGGACATTAGGGACCAAAATAATTCAAAGAGTGTGAGAAATTGCAGTGTATTCTTGGCTATTGGCCTGGAAGGCAGATGAAAGCTGCGTTTATTTTGACCGAGCAAACATTGAACAGAAATGAGATGCATATGTTTTAATCACTCCAAACAGAGAGAGAGAGAGAGAGAGAGAGAGAGAGAGAGAGAGAGAGAGAGAGAGAGTCATCTGGCTTGCATTTTCTGATTGCAAAGTAAAAATAACTACAAAGACACATTTATCAGAACACAAATGAGGAGTTATTTTTGCATATCGGGTTTTCAAAGCTTTATTTGGCCTAAGATTTAGAAAATATCAGACTCACTCATTTAATCATCTTATTTGAACGATGGTGTAAAAACAGCCACAAATAACCATTTCAATTTGATGATGTGTACGTGCACTACCTGCAACACTTGTACTGTTCATCTTCAAGGAATAGTGCACTCAAATTTTTCTTTCAGCATCATGTCATTCCAAACATGTATGAATTATTGGTAACACTTTATTTTAGGGCATTTTAACTAGTTGCTTATTAGCATGCAGTTTACTAGAATATTGGCTATTTATTAGTACTTATTAAGCACATATTAATGCCTTATTCTGCATGACCTTATTCTACATTCTTAATCCTACCCAATACCTAAACTTAACAACTACCTTACTGACAATTAATAAGCAGTAGTTTATTGAGGCGTAAAAAGTCGTAGTTAATAGTATATATGTGTTCCCTATTCTAAAGTGTTACCAAATTTTTTTTTTTTTTTTTTTTTTTTCCTGTGAAACAATGAAGGCATATAAAAAACAAAAAGCATCACATAGTAGTCTTGACTTGTCATACGATACCTTTGCATGACAAAGAATAGTCACCTGGCATCATGAGATTTTTGAGCTGCGGTTGAGGAACAGAAAGAACAACATGAGGGCGAGTAAGTAATAACAATCTATTTCTTTAACCAAGCAACTTTAAGCATGAGGAAGTGATTGAATTCTTCACATTGATAGGTTTCAGTTAACATAATGGCTTGTTGTAGGTATTTCACGGTATGAGAGAGGTCAGACGAGTGGTACCTAAACTGACAGAAAATAGATGGATCAGATAACCAAACTCCCTGGAGTGAATGTTCAAAAGATTTTTAGGCTCTTGAGTTACTCTTTAAGGTGAAATATGATGATTTTACTCATATGGTGATGATGCATATTATGTGCAACTGACATGGAAGTGATGTGTTGGCAAAGATAGTTGGCAAAGATGTTTAGCAGAATGTTTAAGGTGCACTACTCCATGAAATAAAAACAGATGGGAATGGGAACTACCAGTCAAAAGCTCGGGATAATTAAGATTATTTTATGCTCACTGAGGCTGCATTTATTTGATCAAAAATACAGTAAAAACAGTACTATTCTGAAATATTATTCCAATTTAAAATAACTATTTTCTATTTGAATATATTTTAAAATGTAATTTATTCTTGTGATCAAAGTTGAATTTTCAGCATCATTACTCCAGTCTTCAGTATCACATGATCCTTCATTCTAATAAGCTGATTTGCTGTTCATTTATTATCAATTACTATTGGTATTTAATTATTTTTATTATTATTATTTAAATTGCTTACATACAGTTTATGAAACTATGGCTTCATTTCTTGAAACTCTAAACACAAAACCACAAAACATGCACAAAGCATTCAAAACTATTTTAACTCTTCTAAAAATAGTTTTTGCATAGTAACTCTACACACAAACATCAAATAATTAGCCATAAACATGTCAAACAGATGTAAAAAATGTAAAACACCACTATAGTGTTACGTCCCTGTGTCGTGGAAACGGCGCGCTCTCTCTCTCTGTCTTAGATTCTCGTTGGAGGAGACTGGCACTGTACACCAGTTGTTCTTCCCCCTTCTGCTACTTGTTGGCTTGTTCTTGTACTGTATTGCTGGTTTTTATTTATAACACTGGGGAAGTGTAAGTATGTCTTTTGACGTACTTTGTGCACATGTAGGTATTAGACAACTGTATTAGACACACTAGGTTAAGGGCGAAAACTCACTCACTGTATGTTTTGTTTTGAAAAAAATGGAGGAAAAAAAAAGATGGGTTTTCAAATAAAAACATATTAGTGTGGACATGCCCTAAGGTATAGAGCAATCCACATAAAATGATGTTATACCAAAAAAAAAAAAAAAATATCCCTTATAACACTCAAGGGTTATAACATACAGTATAGTGTGTATTTTGCTTGTTCAGTGTGCAGTGGAGTGCACATAAGTTTGTCACACATATGTGCACAAATACACTGTATATACAGTATGTATGCACAATTGTTGCACGATAGATGAATTTTACAGCTATTGAACTGAATCAATGCAGAACTGACTTGAGCTGAATAATGACACTATTTTCTTGTTAGAGCTGCTTTACAGCAGTTTGAATTTGTTACTATTGTGACGCTGTTTTGAAACAGTCTGTATAAAGCTCTATAGAAATAGAGGTGACTTGCCTTACATGCGTATTCACGATAAAATTACAAAATTAACAGAAATGTAAGTGTGAAAAATGTATTGGTTTCTCAAAACATTGAGTTTTGATTTCCAAGTGATCAAATTATTAGGTATTACACTATAAACAGAAATGTAAGGGGGCATTTTTTTTTTTTTCTCTCAAAACAATGAGTTTTGATTTCTAAGTGTACAAATTATGTGTAAGTGTTTTCACACATGATCACTGCATGTAGGTAATTGGTAAATTAGTGTGGCATTTAAATATTTTGCAGACTTGGCCAGAAGATTAGGTTCAAGAGTAAATGGTTTCACTGAGTGGGCCTGAGTTAATAAGAAGCAGCACAACTGTTTTGAACAAACATAGAAATGTTTCTTGTGCAGCAAGTCAGCATATTAGAATGATTTCTGAAGAATCACGTGACACTGAAGACTGGAGTAATGATGAATCTGCTAAATGACTACTTACTGACATTGATTGACACCACAAACTGATTGATTGACACCACATTTTACATTGCTATGCGAGCACTTGCACAAACATACCTCTAAAACCAAATACGCGATACTTCATAATTATTCCAAAACAACAGAAGAACAACAACACGCCTGCTACAATTTACCCTTCTGGCATGTCCTGAGGATAGACATGTAAAATGCCATTTCAGTTCTAGTGAAATCAGTCTACAGAGCAAATGAAATGATGAATGAACAAATTAATGAACCTCTTCAAACAGGAGCTTCCAGTTAGTGAGTTCAGAGAATTCCCAGAGGATAAAACATGACAAGGAGAACTAATTTACCGCTGTCTCACACAGGATCTGACAAAAAACTTTCTGTTTTACTAATACTATTATTCAACAATAACACATTAAATTGATTAAAAATGGAACTTATAATGTTACAAAAGATTTGAATAAATGCTGTTCTTTTGAAATTTCTATTCATTAAAGAATCCTCAAAAAAAAAAAAAAAAAGTATCACTGTTTACACAAAATTATGAAGCACAACTGCTTTCAACATTGAACATTTGTTTCTTCAGCAGCAAATCTGCATATTAGAATGATTTCTGAAGGATCATGTGACACTGAAGACTGGAGTAATGATGCTGAAAATTCAGCTTTAAATTGTAATAATATTTCACAATATTACTGTTTTGGTGAGAATAAGATATATCTTTCAAAAACAACCTCAACATAAACGAATGGTAGTATATACTGTGCAGTATGCAGTAAGCTTGTATTCCAGCACAAATCACAAACATCATCAAAAGAAACTTCCTCAAAAATACTGGATGGCAAAAAAAAAAAAAAAAAAGAGCTAGGAGAAAAAGTATTGCAAAAAAAAAAAAAAAAAAACATGCAGCTCTTTCAGGTAGGATTCATCAGAGTAGTTGCAGATGCATCGGAATGGATGGTACAGCAAAGAAGTGACATCTTACTGCTGAATCATGGGAAATGTCATAGTGGTTGCCTATAGCATTTTGCTTTAATAAATCTGCCTGTAGCAGACAGAATTGGCTAATTTCCAGCTCATATAATCGCTCAAAAGTGCTCAATTTGGTGGATATGTAGCAATAAACTTTTACAGTAATTTTGCCAAGGGTTCAAGGGATGTTATTAGTTATGACATCATCCAGTTTTGTTATAGTTTATTACGCAGACCTCAAGCTGTTTCTGATCGCCAAGCAATATGGGCTAATTCAACTGATGTGTGTCATAGACAATGGTATTTTTTTAATATATACAATTATAGTATTGTTCATATTCACATATTCATATTTTGAACTAGCTTTTATTTTTGAGTTTTAATTTTAAGTTTTAGTAATTTTGTTAAGTACATTTGTCATTTTAATAGTTTAACTGATTATTAAGTATTATTATTATTGTTAATAGATTTAGGTTTAGTTACATTACTGGTCACAGGTTTGTGTATTTCTGAAATGTTATGAATGCCGTCAAACATGGCTTACTCAAACACATTTTAAGGCCACAGCAATCAGTTTTACAAATATGATTTGGATGTAATTGAATAGAAACTTTACAGCATACAGTTTTGAAAAGAATCACTGGGTTATAATGGCCTTGATTAAAGTCTTACTAAACAGACATCTATTAGTTTATTTTAGAGCATTCGTGTTACGGTTTTAAAATTAGAGCAAAGGAAACATTCAGGTCTTCATTTTGGGACACCTATTTGCGGGATAACAGAAAATGTAGTTAGTTTAGACTAACTGAATAAAGCACATTTGAAGCCACTGTAAAATAGCTGATGCTATGCACACCTGTGATCATACTTAAGATTAGATTAGATTAACATTACTTACCAACCATAAAACAGCAAAACCTCTGCTTTCAGTTGTTTCTAAGTTCAGGACACGTACAGTTCTGGCAAACAAACATGGGGTCATTTTAAAATAGCATGAAGCAGTTCCTTCCACTATAGTATAATAATTAAGAGCTTCTGCAGAGACCATATTGACTTGCAGCAGAGGTCAGAGGTGAGTGTTGTTGAATGTATAGCTACTATGAATTGTTCTATTGTTGTTGACTAAAAAAACAACTAAAGGAAACATTCCCAACAACTACTGCCAAAACGGCTGTACCGAAATCTGCTGTGAATAATCTATCAGGTGAATATTTTATAGAAATTTATAAAACGGTTAGTTAGTTCCTGTCCTTGATTCTGATCGGTCAATAGCTGTGCGCAGAGGATAGAGCAAAAGAAAACACCAGTCATGAATGAGAAGTCTAAAACAAGAAATTTTAAAGAGAAATGTCTGAGGATTTTGAGTTTGTTGCCCAGCCCTATTTGTTTGAACCGCGAGAGGTGTCTACTCCTAAATGCTACGTCATGCGTCGGGTCAGAGGTCACAGAGTTCATACTGAGTTCAAACACGTCTAGTCGCGCCTCCGGCCTTTTATTTGTCACATTTAGAGAAATATTTATGTATTAGGGTTCAAATCTGGACTCTGACCAAGGCCAAAACATAAGCCTGATGGACTTGTTCTCAAGCCTCTTCTTAGTTGTCTTTGTAATTTGGGCAGGATCATTGTTTTGATGGAAAATAACAACTGATCATTCCTCTTCAGATAACAACTTTTCAATTGTGGGAAGCAAGCCATTCTGCAATATTCCCCTGTACTCCAAAGCATTAAATGACTTTTCACAGTGAAGTAGCTCACCAATACCAGCAGCTAAAAAGGCTCCCAACACTAGAAGTTAAAGTTTTGTTCATTAATATGCATACATGCACACTTGAATGAATAAACAGACAATTTGGAGCATCTTATCTTATCAGCAGATTTCAGAATTGTGTAGGCAGGTTTCCTTGGCCAGATGGATGTTCAAAAAGATCTAAAATTGTACTGGGACTTATACTCACCCAGACATGACGGATTGAAAATTTATGAGGCTCTTGGTAATTAGTGGAAGAACGGGGGATACTGGAGTTTCTGACACAGACTTATGGTCCCAGATCGCCTGGAGTACTTTTTGAATATTATACACATTGTACATCCAAAATTAGCACCACAGACTTCAAGAAGATTTCTGTGAAGACAACTATGTTGTATAAAACAGGAAGAAAACAGGTTAAAGGGTAATGGTTGCTTCATTTGGCATCGGTTGAATGCTAATGGATTGACTGGGGATTACAATTTAGTTCTCAGCTGTGCACCTCACGCGCACACTTTTACCCATAAGTAGCAAATGTACCATTTATGTACCATAAGTACCAAAAAGCCATTAAGAGCTCTTTTTGAAAGAGTGCTTCATCTGATACACAACATGTGCCAAACAATGGCGGCCAACATTAAATTCTATTTTTAACGCTATTCCTATTTTACTTCCAAATGAAGCAAGACATTTACTGAGAAAAAGAAATGCACAATAAAACACAGTTTTCGCTGTTGGGTATTTATTGGATTCTTTAAAGTGAAGGTACTGAAAAGTACCAAAAAACAAAAACAAGTTGTTCAGTTTACTTAATAGTGCAAACTCACTGCCTTAATTGAATTAAGTAAGCTTAACTTAATTGTATCAAGTTGTTCTTTACTTGTTTTGAGTCACATTTACTTACTAGCCATTTAAGTTTTGTCAAACTTAATTCTATCTGTGATCTGAGGAGTGCATTGCGACATAAATTGCTTTATTTTACAATTTTATTTGCCGTCTTGTGTCAGTATTACCCCAACAACGGCAGCAAATACAATTGTAATGGTCTTTTTATTTATAAAATAAATAAATAAATAAAAACTGTTACCTTTGTTGTGTTTTGCATGCTTAATGTTGATGTCTGTATGTGACTCGAGCAAGGTCGAGGAATCCACCCCCTTAAACATTTGGTGTTTCACAATAGTATGGAGTTTGTGATATATGTGTTAGCGATATGACCTAATAAAACAAAATTCTACATTAAGTCTAGATTAGTTATTGATTTAGTGCCAAATTAGGTCACTTTTTAAAAGCAAACTATTTAATGTGCCTCTTCCTTTGAAACCACAATTAACTGTAATTCATTGTTGCATCAATCGGAAGAGAATTATAATAATATAAATGAAGTTTCAAGTGCATAACCACTAATCAAAATGGTGAGAAATGTTAGGAAATCAACATGAATTTATGAAGCCAACTTATGTGACATTCTCCCAAAATGTTTAGTTGTATTCATAATTCAACATTCAAGATGACTTTGGAAAATAAGTGAATGCAACTAAAGAAAGATAACTGCAGAAATAAAGGAAATTAGTAAAAAAAATATATATATATATATATATATATATATATATATATTTTTTTTTTTTTTTTTTTTTTTTTGCTTTACAAAATGGTACTCAAACCAGTCAAAGTAATCTTTAACTTGGATTTTCTGACATGTACAGCAGATTACTACATTGTTTTAACAAATTATTGGACATTAAGTACAGTTAACAAAAAAAAAAAAAAAAAAAAAACACTTTCGTTAGAACAGCTGTTTTAAAGTGTGAGGAAATTGCTTCAGAAGCAGAAACTTTACTCTTAACTCCAGTATTTCCGAAGATTCAAGAACTATGTCACGGTGTACTTTGTGTACTAGCACTTTTGCATGAAGAACAGGCTATTATATTTTGATAGAGGATTGTGAAGACAACCTTTTTTTTTTTTTTCTGGAAAAAAAATTACACTGATGAATCATGTACAAAAAGATCAGGAACTTGCACAGGCACACTTCCTCTCCGAGAAGAACTGTGATTGACCTTCATGGTTGAAATGTCCACAGACTCATGATGTCACTTGAAATGGAAAGGTAAATGGGTACATTTTGGTTGCACGTTGATTTTCCGAGGATCATCATGTTTTTTGTTGCTGTTTTTTTTCATGCATGCTTAAGATAAATTAGCGCAAAATAAATTTTAACAGCCACTAAATTCACCAGATGTTGCTTATGTCAGTAAAATAGGCGTCTAAAGTACAAAAAAACAAACAAACAAACAAAAAAAGATTGGTTCAGTACATATCTCAGTTTTGAAGTTGGTTTATATATTTTTTTTATATTATAGTTTATATTTAATATTTTAGAATAAGGCTAGAATATTTTTTCTCCCGTTCAAATCCATTTCATATGCATGTGTGCGCCGGCACTCGTTCATTGAAGTCTGCTAAGTTAGACATAAGCTGCGTCCCAATTCAGAGGCTGCATGATCGAAGGCCACCACGGCATGACAAAGGTTGTCCCAATTCGAAGGCTCCTTCAAACGTGGCCTCAAAATGCATCCTTCATTCAAATCTTGGCATATCTTACCAAGATGCGATTTTATATAATTTGTACTCTTCATTGTGTACATAAATGGACCAAGGTCAACATATTTAACAGGTTTTGAACGCTGTTTTGCTTTTTAGATAGTTGAATAAAAATTTAGAAAAAGTCCAGTACAAATGTTACCGCTGCTCATAAATGGCAGCTGTCACAGTTGCTAGGTGACAAGAACAATCCTTTGTAGACTAGACCGTCCCATTTAACAACGCTCAGTCCAACCTTCGCGGTCTTCGAAGGCTTGTCCTTTGAAGTCAGAGTACTTCGAAGGATGCAGCCTCTGAATTGGGACACAGCTATAGACCATAGACTGTATTATTAAAAAAAACCAAAAAAAAAAAACTCTCCATTGTAGAGAAGTGAGGCCGCCAATGTACAAATATGTCGCTGACATCTTGGATCCCGACTCTGTGCAGTAGTTAAAGCCCTGAGTATACTTTTTTTTAAATTAAGCTAGAGTTGTACAAATGAGGGTACTTTCTAACCTCTTGGCACAATCTCTCCTCAACTGTCGCTGTAGCTTGCACGCGTTCCAGTCTGTTCTGTTCATGCAATTTTTCTTTGACTACCTTGTGAATCGACACCCCCAGGGCATGGTTGCCACCATGTGGATAACCTAAATACTGAAAAAAAAAAAATTAAATGCTTAAGTGTGACCATGTGTGTACAAGTACAAGTGCGCGTACTCTTCTGATGACGAAATTCGCGTCACTCGCACTGTACGCTGAACCTCGCGTACGCATAAAAAGTGAACTATACTTTGGGCTTAACTCAGAGCCAGAGTATGTGCAGTAGTGAGCAAGAAGTGGAGGCGCAGTATCAAAGCCCCGCCCACACTCCCGCACAATTGGTTAGTACAGTTTACTGAAACAACTCATTATGTCGGTGTGAAATAAACAGTTACGGAAATGTAGAAATTAAAGTCGAAGCTCCAATCTTCTCCCGAAAATCCCCCCAAAAATCTGTTGGTGCCTCAGTGACTACTTCACTTAGAGAAGCCGTCAATCTCAGCTGTCAATCATGACGTCACACTCCTGTGTGTATAGTATCAAATAACCAACTAAAACCAAACTTATTAAAAAAAACAAACAAAAAAAACAAAAACAACAACAAAAAAAAAAAAAAAACACTTGAACTTACATCAGCTAGATAAAAACTACCAAAAATGACACAAACCATCTTTGGAAAACATTTATTTGAAGTGTAATTTGATTGTTTAGTTTATCTCATTCCCATTAGATTACATGGAGAGGGTGGGGTTTATAAGCTATACTGCATCCAGCCACCTGGGGGCGATCAAAACATTTTGGCTTCAAATTTCAGAATTTGTGCGGCACACTTGCTATGGACTCAACACGAAAATTAACGGCAAGGACGCATTAAAAGTCTTCTGTTTTCAGTTAAAAATGTGTAATTTGAGAAGCCCCTAAGTTAATAATTAATGATTTTTACAACAGAAGTGATTCAATCAAAAACTTACTTTAGCTCAATAATAACTTTTTTCTAGAGCTGCTGTTAAAGCTAAAACAAACTCTGTCCATTAATTTTCCTATTATCACTGTAAAGCTGCTTTGAAACAATCTGTATTGTAAAAAGCACTATATAAATGAAAATGGCTTGACTTGGCTTGACTCAAACGCATTAAACAACATAAACATGAGACATGTTAAGCTCTTCAAACTAAATTCCTAGTGTCAGATGTTTAAGACAGTTTGGAACATGCACTTATCTGGCAGCAGCTCACTATGTATTTTTCTTCGTTTATGTGTTCGCAACATCAAAATATATTGAGATAAACAATATTGTCCTAATTTCCGCACATGCTGTGGTTTAAACAACGGTTCAGTATTAGTTCGGTTCACATAATTAACAAACAAAAAGACCTGTACCGAAAATTTTCAGTACGAACACGTACCGTTACACACCCCTAGTAAAAGAACTTCATGACCTCATAACCTAACCTGTCATGTTACTTTTGACGACTCTTCACAGCAGTGCTAAAAGATTCACTGCAGTTATTATACAAGCTAATTAGTTTAAATCAAAGCAGATTACCACACGGCAAACCTCTCATCTCCAACCCCCACTGGCCCATCAGACAGATCAAACACTTCTCATTTACAAGGTTTTGCTGATGAACCAAAGGTGAGCCACATCTGAGAGGGGCTACGTTCTTATTTTCATGCCAGTATGCACTACCACACACACACATACACACACACACACACACACACACACACACTCTTGCCATCTTCCACCTTTAAATGAAAGGAACACATTGACTTTTGGGAAATGCCATCTGTCGCTGTTCACCTGCAAATTTGTTGTATCATCTGTGTATAAACAATTCTGTGTGTAAACATAAGGCTTGTAGGTAAACATACTAAAAATGTGTCATATTTTGCATTATAAGTAACTCATTGTAATTAAACACTGTTATTGTTTTCGCTGCTGTAATCATATTAAATCTATGACACTGACACTGTAATATTAGGCAGGACCTAATATCTGAATAAAATGTTAAAATAAAATACATTTAACTTAATTCACTGCCTAAAGAACCATCCCACCGAGGGAGAAACACTTTTACGGGCTGTGACTCTGCAATATAACCTGTGAGTCATTTTTTCTAAAAAATCAGTGTTGCTGTTATAATGAATTTTCTCTTTGCAGTGAAGCATTAAATGAGAAGGATTAATTTAATTTAAAAATAATAGTCTTGATGGGATTTTTAGTCCTTTGAGAGCAAGAGAGTTTATGTATGTGTCTCAAAAATTTCCATACAATGTCTTTTAAAATGCATTATGGAAATCATGGTTGGCTTAACTACTGTAGTCAAGTCACCTTTATTTATATAGCGCTCTGTACAATACAGACGGTTTTAAAGCAGCTTTACATTGCTAAACAGGGAAACAATGATCAATGATGCCAACAGAATGCTATAAAGCAGCTGTATGCAAAAATAACTTTTTTTCTTAAAAAACAAAACAAAAAACACTTGTAGTTCTTTGTAAATGTATGCATTGAAACAATGTTTAATTGAGTGTATACTGAAATTATGTGCATAATTTAGTTTTACTGTAGATAATTCTTATAAATAATGTATACTGTATAATAAAGCCTGGAATTCCATCTTAACATCAGACACAAACCACATACGCACACAGCATATCCAGTCCCTGGTTATGGTATTTAATAGCCTAAAACGGTTTCTATAAAGAATAGGCCAATCACAACTGAAAACGGAGACCAGGCTTTGCACAGCACGTGGCTCGATCTGAATGCTCAAATATGGATTTTCTTCCCACATGTTTGACGCACTTGCATTCAGTTCTTCAATGTGCCCCAAGTTATTACACTAAGAGGCATCATGTAGAAAAATTACACTTTAAAATCATCAGATTTTCAATAAGATTCACAACTGCCAAGCTTAAAAAGAACAAAAAGCACAGTAGAAGTAAAATATGTTTTGTGCTTATTAATGAATTTTCTATTTCTATATATATATTTTAAACTTAAACTTGGGGGCTGGCCTAATAGTTAGAGAGTAAAACTGGCAACCCGAAGGTTGTGGGTCCGATACTCAATACCGACAGGAAATGATTGCCCCCGATTGCTCCCCAGGCGCCGCAGCAAAATGGCTGCCCACTGCTCTGGGTGTGTGTAAGTGTCCACGGTTTGCAGTGTTTGTGTGTTCACTACTCACTACTTCTAATGTGTGTGCACTAACTAGGATGAGTTAAATTCAGAGTATGGGTTACCATACTTGGCCTTCATGTGTTACTTTCACTTTTAACTTAAAAAAAAATATAACTACAGAAAAAAATAAAAAAAAGTAAAAAATAAAAATAAAGTTGAAAGACAACGACTTCATTTTCTAAGCTTGATGTATTCCTTTCCTCCAGAAAATTTACTCTTTTGTTAGCATCACAGACTGCTGCTGTGTGAATTGCAGGGAAATGTGGCATAATTTGTTTGACAAGGCAAACAATGTCTTGTAGCACCAGGAGAATATTTCTCTTGTGTCACAGAACAGTTGTCACATTAACAAGAATGGGTGTTCAGTGGTGTGGATAGTTCCTACAATTAAATTCATTTATTCAGCCATAGGCCTGGAGGTATGGACTACGCTACTTTAAAAATGAATGAACGAACAAATGAATGAACGAGTCTTTTTTTTTTTTTCCCCATAGCCTCAAATGTGCAATGGCAATTCATTTTCTTAATTAAAATAAATAATTTTAAATAGTATTTTCATGTTAAAAAATATTATTTTGAATATATTAGTGGTAAGTCAACCATCACTGTTCAATGTTGTGTATAATTAAGGTTGAAGATATGTGTGAAATTACTTCTAAACTATTAGAATTATGATTTTAACCAAATGGGTGGAAGAAAAAAAAAAAAAATCCCCTGAAAACTGAACACCTTAGCAACTGCAAAACAACACTGATAATAACTCATTCAAAAACGTTTAGAACAGCAATGCCCTAGTAACCAACAACAAAATTGTAGCAACTGCATAGCAACACACTAAAAATTTGTCAAAACCTTGGTATTCACATAGCGAAAGCATGTCTACCCGCTACAACATTAAAGCAAATGTATAGCAACACTGTAAAAACTAGTCCAAAATTTAGCATTCACATAGAGATGAAATGGCATCCCCCCACAACACATTGGCAACCACATAGCAATGCTCTAAAATGAGTCATAGCCTTAGTATTCACATAGCAACGTCACAGCAACCCCCACAACACAATGCCAAAATTAGCAAACGCTCTGACAACTCGTCAGAACATTTTACTATTCGCATAGCAACACCTTGGCAACCTCAAAACATCATAACAACTGCATATTGATGTTCTAAAAACTAGTCAGAACACCTTTTATTTGCATAACTACACCTTGATAAAAACTAGTCAGAACACCTTAGTATATGCATAGCAACACCTTGGCAACCCCAAAATATCATAGCACCTGCATAGCAACACTCTAAAAACTAGTAAGAACACCTTAGAATTTGCATAGACACATCTTGGCAACTCCCCATAGCATCACAGCAACTGAAAATTGACACTCTAAAAGCTAGTAAGAACACCTTAGTATTTGCATAGCAACACCTTGGCAACCTTAATAACATGATAGCAACTGCATATTGACACTCTAAAAACTAGTAAGAACACATTAGTATTTGCATAGCAACACCTTGGTAAACCCCAAAATATCATAGCACCTGCATAGCAACACTCTAAAAACTAGTAAGAACATCTTAGCATTCACATAACAACACCTTGGCAAACCCAAAATATCATAGCAAATGCGTAGCAACACTCTAAAAACTATTCAGAATGCCTTAACATTTGCTTAGCAATACCTTGGGATCCCCCATATCATCATAGCAACTGCATATTGACACTCAAAAAACTAGTAAGAACACATTAGTATTTCCATAGCAACACCTTGGCAACCCCCATAACATCATAGCAACTGCATATTGCACACACACTCTAAAAACTAGTCAGAACCCCTTAGCATTCATATAGCAAAACATTGGCAACCAATAAAAACCGCTGCAAATGCATACCAATGCTCAAAAAAAAAAAAAAAAAAAGAAGAAGAAGAAAAAAAAGACAAATGTCTATTTTATCTTTCATACTATTTACCTCCCCTTTGCTCTAGCAGTATAATGTTTTTACTTCAATGGGGTTAAACATGCATTTTGAGAGAAAATTCATGGTGTTAATAATATAGGCCTTTTAGTCATCTATGGAATACCTCCCTTGAATTATTTAAAATACAGGACGTGTCCAATTTATTCCAATTTTATCTCCAAGGACTCTTAATATTTAATACACCACATCCACAAGTGCCAAAATCCCACTACTGTGATGTACTTTCTGTCGACTCGAAGCAGAGCGCCACGCAGATGAAACTTCTCAGTCTGATAATGATACCCAGCGTTCAGTAATACTTAATGCCAAATTCGCCTTTTTATTCCCAGTTATATTAATAACACATTTATAGTAATATTGCAGTGGTAGTCTGGATCGCAGACAAGTTTTTGATAGGTTTTTGATTTACTAAGCACTAAGCACTACTCATTACAGCTCTAAGGACAACACAATCTTCTTTTGTGAACACTACACTAATGGCCACGATCCAATGTAAATCAATGTCAAGTCGTGACAAGGAAAGTTTCATGGCTGTGCCCGACTGAAGCAAAGTTTATAGTAGCTCCATGTAAATAAACTGAGAGTACAAACTGTTTATTTGGAAAATAAGCAACCTACTTCTTTTACTCATATTCAGATGTTCAAATTTGTGGAGGCTTAAGGCTATGGAAGGACATGGGCAAACATGATGTCCTATTGCCAGATTTGAAATAACCTCAATTTGACACAGTGAACAATGAATCAGGGCAAAAACCATCATGAGGACGGGGTCTTCTTTGCAACCGAAGTCAAGGCTCTAAAATTGCTCGTATTCTTTCAATTAGCTCAAGGCCAGACATCATGTCAGCGTGTTACCACGGGTCAACTCACATTTGAAAATCTCAAGATACTTCCATCATCTTAAATATTCTCACTGCATTTAGGCAACATCACTGAGGAACATTACAGGTCTGTTCTAAAACCTAGTTAGCTGCCTACTAAGACAGCATTTTAAGGCATCACTGGCACACTCTCAAAGTAAAGACTTAAATAAATAAGCTTATGTATGTATGTATTTGTTGGTTGGTGTGCGTTGGTTGGTTGATGTGTGTGTTGGTTAGTTGTTTGGTGTTAGTGTGTGTTTGTTGGTCGTTGTTGAAGTGTGTTTGTTGGTTGGTTGTGTTGGTGTGTGTTTGTTGGTTGGTTGGTGTTGGTGTGTGTTGGTTGGCGTGTGTTTTTTGGTGTAGGTGTGGGTTGGTTGCTTGGTGTGTGTGTTTGTGTGTTGGCTGGCATGTGTTGGTTGGTTGGTGTGTGTTTGTTGGTTGGTGTTGATTGGCGTGTGTTGGTTGGTGTTTGTTTGTTGGTTGGTTGGTGTTGATGTGTGTTGGTTGGCGTGGGTTTTTTGGTGTAGGTGTGGGTTGGTTGCTTGGTGTGTGTGTGTGTTGGTTGCTTGGTGTTATTGTTGTGTGTTGGCTGGCATGTGTTGGTTGGTTGGTGTGTGTTTGTTGGTTGGTGTTGATGTGTGTTAGTTGGCATTTGTTGGTTGGTTGGTGTTGATGTGTGTTGGTTGGTGTGTGTTAGTTGGTTGTTTGGTCTTAGTGTGTGTTGGTTGGTTGGTGTGTGTTTGTTGGTTGGTTGGTTGGGTGGCTGTTGTTGGTGTGTGTGTTGGTTGGTTGGTGTGTGTTTGTTGGTTGGTGTTGAAGTGTGTTGATTGGCATGTGTTGGTTGGTGTGTGTTTGTTGGTTGGTTGGTTGGTTGGTGTTGGTGTGTGTTGGTTGGCATGTGTTTTTTGGTGTAGGTGTGAGTTGGTTGCTTGGTGTGTGTGTGTGTGTGTGTGTTGGCTGGCATGTGTTGGTTGGTGTGTGTTTGTTGGTTGGTGTTGAAGCGTGTTGGTTGGTGTGTGTTTGTTGGTTGGTTGGTGTTGGTGTGTGTTGGTTGGCGTGTGTTTTTTGGTGTAGGTGTGGGTTGGTTGCTTGGTGTTATTGTTGTGTGTTGGCTGGTGTTGGTGTGTGTTTGTTGGTTGGTGTTGATGTGTGTTGGTTGGTGTGTGTTAGCTGGTTGTTTGTTCTTAGTGTGTGTTGGTTGATTGATATGTGTTGGTTGGTGTGTGTTTCTTGGTTGGTTGGTTGGTTGGTTGGGTGGGTGGGTGGTGTTGGTGTGTGTTTGTTGGTTGGGTGGTGTTGGTGTGTGTTTCTTGGTTGGTTGGTTGGTTGGGTGGGTGGGTGGGTGGTGTTGGTGTGTGTTTGTTGGTTGGGTGGGTGGGTGGTGTTGGTGTGTGTTTGTTGGTTGGTTGGGTGGGTGGGTGGTGTTGGTGTGTGTTGGTTGGTTGGTTGGTTGGTTGGGTGGGTGGTGTTGGTGTGTGTTTGTTTGTTGGTTGGTTGGTTGGTTGGTTGGTTGGTTGGTTGGGTGGGTGGTGTTGGTGTGTGTTTGTTTGTTGGTTGGTTGGTTGGTTGGTTGGTTGGGTGGGTGGTGTTGGTGTGTGTTGGTTGGTTTTAGTATGTGTTGGTTGGTTGTTTGGTGTTAGTGTGTGTTGGTGTGTATTGGTGTATTGGTTGTATTGCAAAAACATGTCCAAAACAGCAGACAAAATGAGAGAAATATATATTACAAATATGCTCATTTACAGCATATTCAGTCAGAAAGTGAAAAATATTGATAAAAGTAGTGTAATGAGATTAAAAACTGACAAACTTACCCAATACCGATGAGTGTTCATGCTAGTATACTTAGCAGCAGTATTCCAAATCAGTCAGTTATGAGCTACAGTTTCAGTTATTATGCTGTGTTAGCATCTGTCTGCACTAGATGGACATCTTCAACTGGTGCAATGCATCCCATTTTCGAAGCAGCATGTCAAGCCAGTCAATTTAAATTTTAAAAATGCATCTGAGACACCTGTGCTTTGTTCCATTCCATTGCACTCTGTCTAGCTAAAAAAAACCTGCAAGAATGTAAAAGGCCCCTTAGAAGGGAGCTGCCTAGCTTTTTGGAACAGAGCTTCTGCCTGCATAATGAATATCCGAGACACTAATGTATCTCTCAACAATGTGGCTGTGTCTGCTATGATTATGAGAGACCTGTAGCAACTTTTTAGCATGTAGTTGCTTTACAAGTGGGTATAATTAATTCAGATTAGAAGGCTGCATATGGTGGTGCCAGCGTGAGACTATGAGAGCACAGCTGGGGTGCTATGCAGTCTGATTTACAGACAATTGTCGCATGCGTGTGTCCACTTTAAAAGAGAGAGAGACTCTTCATTAAACTGATCAAAGAGTTGTAGAGATATCCAAAGGCTGGACTCGGGGGAACAGCAGCATCATGAGATGGAAAGAGAATATAAACTATATATGAAAGCAAAGACAATTTACAATGGACGACACAGTAAAAAAAAAAAAAAAAAAACAACAACAACAAAAAAAAAAAAAAACAGGATAAATAAGGAAAAATTACATTTTAGTGGTCAAACAATATGGTGAGTGGCAGAGGACCAATATAAAGCTAATTTAGAATACAGGTCTGTCATATAGGAATACATAAAGTCATGTATATATATATATATATATATATATATATATATATATATATATATATATATTATACATACATATATAAAACATTAATTTATATCTATAATAATAATTTATTTTATTATGCACATATATATATATATATGCATAATAAAATAAATTATTATTATAGATATAAATTAATGTTTTATTATTATTATTATTATTATTATTATTAATACAAATTTAAATATGTATTTATTTATTGGAAGTTACAGTTTTTTCTTTTGACACTTTTATTATTATTTAAATATTAAAATAATTTACAATAAATATAATAAATGCATAATACATAACAAATAAATGTACTAAAATGTAAATATTTAATAATAATAATAATAATAATAATAATAAATAATCCATTAAATTATTTATGTATTTATTTAAATTGAATTATTATTATTATTATTATTATTATTGTTAATTGAAATTAAAATTTCAATTCCATTTATCTTATTTTTATTATTATTTAAATATTAATACATTTTAAATTATTTATCTATTACAATGAATGTAATCAAATGTAAATATTTAATAATAATAATAATAATAATACAATTATCAATTAAAATATGTATTTATTTTTAATTGAATTATTATTATTATTATTATTATTACTATTATTATTATTAAAATCTTAATTCATTCATTGCAATAAATACACCATTTATTAAAATTAAAGATTTCAATATTTTATTTAAACTGATATGAAGAAGAGACTGATGAAACTGGTTGATGTTTACTGTAATTCATGCAAATTTTAAAGTGAACATGACGTGAAGTAGCCAAGTATGGTGTCCCATACTCAGAAATTGTGCTCTGCATTTATCCCATCCAAGTGCACAAACACAGCAGTGAGCCGTAAATAAACGCACACACACATACACACTCTCTCTCTAGCACTGTCATCACAAAATAAACCCCTTCAGGTTTGTGACCTTGATGACCAACCGATTGGACATTGTCTCACTTATTAGCACAGAATGCCGCAACCGACCAGTTAGAATCAGGGATTTCAAAAAGCCATGCAATATGACAGAATTCCTGATGCAACAGCAGGACAAAAGGATGTGCAGATTTGCTTATGGCATAGTGCACATCTCCTGCTGCGTCCACTGACTGATGGATAACTGACTGAGCATGCTTCAAAGAAATCTACAACAGAACACCTGCTAGGCTGCCTGAAGGGTGTTAAATCAGGGCTTATTTCCCTAGGTCTGTAAAATTAAAAGGCATGAAGTCAGTAGAGGATATGAAAATGCAAACACAAGACAATGGGTAAAAAAAAAAAAAGGAAGGAAGGAAGAAAAAAAATTCACGCTCAATATTTAAACATAAAAAATCCTGATATTTTAAACTCTCAAATACCATTTCCTCCATTCGAATATGTGATGAGACATTAACGCCTTCAGGTGTCAAGCGGCACACAAGGTCACGTCAGTTACGTCTAGTATCAACACTAAGACCGGGCAAGTTATCAGCACATAATATAATTACATCAGACACACAGATGACCTGAATCCAATTATCTAAATATAGCCCTTTATACATACCATATTACATTGCCATTCAATATCAGCTTGAAGCACCATTCAACCTTACATAAATGTCATTTAGCTCTATAAATATGTATATAGACATGTTCTCATATGAACAATTTGCTTATGCTAATGAACTGGTCAGTGAGTGTCATGAGAGCAGATTAATATTAAAAGGAAAAGAGAACTGGTGTTTGATAACCCGACTTTATTATTGGTGCACTCATGATTATAGCTCTTATGAAGTTTCACTTCATTTCACACCACATAACAAGACAATAAAATATGGAAGCTGCTAGCACTTTCCCAGTTCTACCCTACAAGACCACTGCCAACTTTATTTATTTTTTGACAATTAAAATGTGAACAGATGGGGCTTTGATCAAACTTTGATTGCTGAGTTTACCTAAAGTCTAAGGTTACACTGAAAATGAGGTATTTAGAACCCAAATTAAATCTGGAATTAAGCCATGTTTTAGATCTGAAAGGAATGATGTGCACGCAGTAAATAAATAAAATTCGGATTCTCTACTATTTCTAGATAAGTAATCAAATAAGAAAACTTGTGACACTGATCATGTGAAGTCCTTTGTGCAAAAGGTCAGATTTTTTGCTTCCACTGAAGCATAAGATGGAAGTTTGGAAGTCTTTCTGCTTCTGCATCTCAAGAAGTGCTGTCAACAAAATACTGATTTTCACTACTTTTCACTCAAACTGTCATGCTGACAATATAATTGGCGACAAAGAAATGGCATTAAAATTAGAAATACAGAAGCCTTGTCACTCATGGTCTCAAACTTTTGGATTTCCATAATTGTTTTCCTCCATCTTTAAAATCAATCAATTTCAAAGCTGTTTTCCTTTTTTATTCCACAAGTACATCGTTTTGTTTGGAAGCTTGTTTCCGCCACAGAATAAAACAATTTAAAAGATAATTGCGACTTTTTTTCTTACAAAAGTGAGTTATAAAGTCAGAATTGCAAGATATAAACTCTTTTCTCAGAACTCCGAGATATAAACTCACAATTGTGAGTTATACTAAAGTCAGAATTGCGTGATATAGTGACAGTTGCATTATAAAGTCAGATTTGTGAGATATAAACTCGCTATTGCTAGAAAAATGTCAGAATTGCGTGATATAAACTCATAATTGTGAGTTATAAAGTCAGAATTGCGTGATATAAAGTTACAATTGTGAGAAAAAAAGTCAGACTTTATAACGCACAGTTATGAGTTTATATCGTGCAATTCTGACATTTTTCTAGCAATAGCGAATTTATATCTCACAACTCTGACTTTATAATGCAATTGTCACTATCACCCAATTCTGACTTTAGTATAACTCACTATTGTGAGTTTATATCTTGCAATTCTGACTTTATAACTTGCAATTGTGAGTTTGTATCACGCAATTCTGACTTTATAACTGAATTGTGACTTTATTTCACGCAATTCTGACATTTTTCTAGCAATATCGAGTTTATATCACACAATTCTGACTTTATAACGCGCAACTGTGAGTTTATCACGCAATTCTGACTTTACAACTCGCAATTCTGACATTTTTCTAGCAATATCGAATTTATATCACACAATTCTGACTTTATAACGCACAACTGCGAGTTTATCACGCAATTCTGACTTTATAACTCGCAGTTGCTATACTTTATATTATGCAATTTTGACTTTATAGCTCACAACTCTGTTTATATATCACAATTCTGACTTTACAGCTCGCAATAGCAAGTTTATATCTCACGATTCTTACTTTATAACGCAATTGTGACTATATCACGCAATTCTGACTTTATAACTCGCAATTGCTACTTTATGTAAAGCAATTCTGACTTTATAACTCACAATTGTGAGTTTATATCACGCAATTCTGACTTTATAATGCAAATGCGACTTCATATCATGCAATTGTGACTTTATATCACACAATTCTTACTTCATAACTTGCAATGGTAAGTTAATAGGTGCATCCCAATTTGCGTACTTATGCACTATATATTCTATGACGTTTTTAAGTATAGTGCAAGAAGTGTGTTCACACTGAAAATTCCAAAAAGAAAAAGTACACTTTAAATACCCGGATGATGCACTAAATTAATGGAAAAAGCGAAGTGTGGAATGTTGGACACTTCATGCACTCAACTGTCGCAGCTTTAATTACGTAGAGAAGGGGGAGAAGGTATCAGACTCCGTTGTTAAATGACAAAATAACCTTATACAACTCATGCACTACATGGATGAGTACATAGTGCATAAGTACATAGTGTATAAGTGCATAGTATATAGTGTGTCGTTTGGGACACAACTAATACCTCACAAACTAGCAATAGCAAGTTTAAATCTCACAATTCTGACTATAACTCGCAATTGTGACTTTATATCATGCAATTCTTACTTTATAACTTGCAATAACGAGTTTATATCTCACAATTCTGACCTTATAACTTGGTGAAACTGGGTTCTGCCACACAGACAATGATCAAATTGCTGAAGGTTGACATATAGCTGTACTGTTAGCTGTCATATTTTCTGTTCGAGCCTCGAATCGGCAACTCTGAAATGGTAAAATGAGCTGGATGTTTTATTGCAGGAGAGTCCAGTCCTGCTCTTGTAGGGTCACCTTCCAGCAAAGTGTAGCTCCAAACCTTGTGACTTTATATCATGAAATTCTGATTTTATAACTCACAAAATTTATATCTCACAATTGAGACTTCTCGCGATATCTCGCAATTCTGAGTTTTTACTTGCAATTCTGACTTTTTTCTTGCAATAGCGAGTTTATATCTTGCAATTCTGACTTCTTTTCTCATAATTGTGAGTTTATATCTCTTAATTCTGACTTTATCACAGAATTGTGACTTTATATCTCGCAATTCTGAGTTTTGACTTGCAATTCTGACTTTTTTCTTGCAATTGCGAGTTTATATGTAATTCTGAGACAAAAAGTCATTTTATATTTTATTTAGTGGTGGAAAAAAAGGTTCCATAGTTTTGCTCTTAATAGTGGAGGAAGTTTAAAGCTCATAAATAACCTCACTGTAATTGGCCTGTTTGAAAATTTAAGCCAAAATTGCATCACAGTCTCCCGGTGATGTGATACAGCATCAGATGGTCTTGATTATGCCACACACATCGGTGCGGAGATAGACAGCTCCCTTAATCAATTATAGTAGCGCTTATGCATGAGACGAGGCTGACAGCTTGTCTCAGCAAAGGCCCGCGACTCACTGAGACAAAGTGGCTTACGCAAAAGAAAGTGGGAAGATTGAGATGAAAGGAGATGTGTCGCCTGCTTGCCTGGCTGTTTTAAGATTATGCACGGAAAGCATAAGCCCAGAGAAAGGAAGCACAATGGTGCTTTTAGCACAATCGGCCCACATTTAGAGCGACGCCCTCGCATAAAGACTGTTCCAGTTTCCAGCAGAGCGATCAACCTGAGAAACACAAGACGGAAATCTGACATGGCCCAAAATGATGAAATGGTTTAAAACGTACACCTGAATAGATGAAACACCACTTACGACTTAAACCTTGTTCAGGCCAAGGACCCTGTAGTGGATAGAGAGACAAGGCAGAAATCCATATAGGAAACATACTGTAGAAAACTGAGCTGCATTTTAGCCTGGCCAGGTATAATGGCATGGAATTATTGCAAGAGCATTAAAGTAATCATTATTGATACAGGGTAGAAATATCAGCAGCTCGATGCACTTTCATGACCTTGAGTTGGTTTTTAAAGCCAAATTAATTTGTAAAACACTCAGGTCCTGCTAGCTTTTTGAAGGCACAGTTATATCAAAACATATATCAAAATACATTAAGATGCAAAAATAATTTTTTTCTGTTACACTTCTAATAATAATCAGCTTCTAATAAACTTCTGGTTATTACCGCTATGTTAATTTGCATGTGAATAAAAGGCTACATTAAATCTGTTCATCATATAAAGTGATTGAATCTCTTCAGAAAATTTGGACTAAACCGCTCAATTCATATGGATTAGATTTACAATTTCTTTATGAACTTTTTGAAGCGTCAAAGTGTCAGTCGCATAGCTGTCTATACAGAGGGACAGAAATCGCTCAGATTTCATTAAAAAGATCTTCATTTGTGTTTTGAAGATGATCAAAAGTCGTATAGGTTTGTAACGACATGAATAAATGATGATATAGCACTTGAATGAATGATAGCGTGATCATATAGTGTATCGCTATAGCTAAAGGATGACGGAAAAAACGGATATGGCGTTAATTGTGTTAAAGGTACAATATGTAAGAATTTTGTAGTAAAATATCCAAAAACCACTAGGCCAGTGCTATATATTTTGTTCACTTGAGTACTTACAATATCCCTGTAACGAAGCGGGACTCAGGGTAGGATCCATTTGCAAGCTTTATTAAACAGAGTTCGTAGTTAAACAGGCAATGGTGGAACAACAGCAAACAGGTATGGCAGAGAGCAGGCAGAATCGTAGTCGAGGAACAGGCAAGGGGTCAGGGCTGGCAGATAACAATCGTAAGTCCAAAACAGAGCAAACAGTCCAAAGGGCAGGCAGCAGAGAGTCGTACACGGGGAACAGACAGGATCAGTAACAGACAAGCAATCACAATGAAGAACGCTCAGAATTGCAACCGTAGTAAACAAGACCTCGCAAAGTATGTCAGGATGTGATTGGCTTAAATAGTCCAGATAATGTGCTGCAGCTGGGTGTGGTGATTACTGATTGGTGAAGTGAGTGCAGGTGATGGCCAGGGAGGATTATTGGAAATGAAGTCCGGGAATGACTAGGAACGTGACAATCCCAAATGTTTCCAACTATTTGTATATCGTGAGAAAATCATGGCATTGATTTTTTGCAAGTACCATGCTTTTACTATGCCTCATAGAAAAACACTATTAGTAATACAGAATTTTCTCCATCATACAATACGTTTTAAAATTAATTGCATGCCATTTATCAACACAAGCCATCCAGGATTTAATATGATATTCTAAAATCGATCTAGCTTACTGCAGTGTGCAACAAGTGTCTCACAGTAGCCGCCGAGCGAACGCACAGAGTAACGCTATAACATCATTTTCAAAACACTCAAATGTTTCTAATATGATAAACAGATCGGTGTTACCTCATACTCATGAATAAAAGTTCCACTGCTCACAGCGTGTTGCATTCATCTCTCGTTAACAATCGCTCCAGCAGCCTCTTCAGCTCCCAAAACACTCGTTCCTGCTCTGCTTCATACTACAGTAACGTTAATAATCGCATCCATGAACATGATTTCTTTCCGAGTCCTATTCCGATTATTTTTAACCGGCTGTGAGGTGAAGACCACATTCCACGCTCAAACTACGCCTTTGTTTTGAATAGGCCTCTAGCGGACAGAAAATTCTACATATTGCACCTTTAAATATTTTTAACATGTTATACTGAAAAAAAATTATAATTTAATGTGTTAACACGTTCATTTTGACAGCACATAATATAATAGAATACAATATTAGACCAATTGAATTGACCATCAAAATCTATTCCAGATATTTTTTGTATTATTTATTTACTATTATAGTATTTATTCATATTTGAATTAGCGAAATATATATCGCTATATATATATATATATATATATATATATATATATATATATATATATATATGGTATGGTGGCCGAGAGAGCTCAACGCGCTGCAAATGAAGAAAACACATGCAAATAGAAAAAACACCAGCAAATAAAGAAAACATTTTCATAATTTTAACAACACGTGCTGCAAAAGTCCACAACACAAGCAAATACAGAAATGCGCTGCAAAAGTCCACAACACATGCAAATAGAGAAATGTGCTGCAAATAGGCCTGCTCATAACGCACATACGATCAGAATGTTAAGTTAAACAAAAAAAACTCACACCACTGAAGAGTAAACATTGAACAATCCCAGCCAGCGGTCCCAGCCACTTGTTGGTGTTCCCTTATAACATTTTCGTTGTGGTCTGTGCCAGTCCCGGCGCCAGGACAAACGATTTGGGGGGTATTATTTTGCATAAAAAATAAAATAAATAAATAATAATAAAAAAAAAAATATATATATATATATATATATATATATATATATATATATATATATTAAATAAATATTAAATAATATATTTTTTAATAATTAACTTGATTTAACTTTGATTGTCTTAAATCCCAGTCAATATTCACTGCAGAAAGTGAAACTAAAAACTCAGCGATGAGAGCTCTGATAACACTATTTAACCTTAATTTATTTCTTAATATTTCTCTTGTGGCCCATACTTATTGAAAAAAAATAGAAGAGATGTAGGTGTTAAACAAGTAGTTTTTTTTTTTTTTTTTTAAATGAGGAGTTTTAAATGAGAATCTTATTACAGAGCGTCAGTTATGCGAGATGCGCTAAACATTTAAAATATTAATTTAATTCTAAAAGTAGCCTAATTATCATAATCATCCTCATCATTCAGATCATCGCAGAAGGGGCTTGAGATTGCCAGGCCTGATATGTGTTATTTGCAGCGCGTTTCTGTATTTGCATGTGTTGTGAACTTTTGCAGCGCATGTGTTGTCAGACTGATGATGTTTTCTTTATTTGCTGGTGTTTTTTCTATTTGCATGTGTTTTCTTCATTTGCAGCGCGTTGAGCTCTCTCGGCCACCGTAATATAGCCTATTTTCAGTTTTCATTTCAATTTTAGTTACATTTTTATTCATTTTCATGTTAAATAATGTTATGTGCTTTTGTCATTTTTATAATTTTTTTCCTTCACTTTTGTCATTTTTTTCTATTTAGCTTTTTTTTTTTTCAGTTTTAGTCATTTTAGTACGTCAACTAAAATGTATTTTATATCCTTTAGTTACCAATGCAATATTTCTCATTGTCATTTATACTTTTTAAAGTTTTTCCATCTAATATGAAAAATAAAATTTTATTACTTTACTTTTTTATGTTTTTTGTTAAAAATAACAACCCTGTTCCAGAGCAACGCATAATAAATTGACATATCAAACAGACACACAAGCACAAGAGCACTTTCATCACCTTGATGTGACAATTGCATATTCGACTCAGCACTTTGCCAAATTATAATCAGCTTTCGGTCTGTTTTGAAAAAGCATACGAGCAGCATTTTTAAAAAGCGCACTGTCTGACTGGATATATAAAAGTTATGCCAGTAGTGTGAGACAAATTATCTTATGCACAGGGATAAATTACTCAATTACAACAACCCAGCTCTTTAATTATGCCTTGGGTTGGATGCTTCCCTCCCTTTAAATGCTAGAGAAATTGTTCCTCGCCCTGGAGCAGCTAATAATTCTCATTTGCATACTGGAGAAACTGGCCTTTTAAAATAGAATTTTGTACTCTGATAAAGTCACAGGTATTCAATATTTCTTTTCACATAGTTCTTTTCACACATCTAAGTGGTTAACCTTACCCCCAAATAAACTTTGTCTGTAGTACTTGGTAATTGCTTTTTTGAAGAAGCTAACCCAAAAGCACAAACCCCGTCAAGTGCGGGGCAACGGCCCATGAACGGGTATTAGATGGATAAATGGGTTGCACTATTTTTCTTTCACCATCTGCGTACAAATTCGCTTATTCGACTCACAAAGCACCTATTTAGGGATTGAGGTCATTACAAGCTCAAGTGCTTTCGTTTCAGAGTATGCCAAGCCTGATCTTCTTCCAGAGACCTTCAGAGACTCCATTCCCCTAAAAATAAGACACAGATATATATTGAATCCGAAGCTAAAGGAACAATGCCCATATGCATTATAATCTCCTTGTTAAGCCTGACAGTGACCTCGGTTCACCCTTGGTTTACGGATAATTATAGCACTTACAATGCATTAAGATTAAAACTGACCGACTGCGAACAAAGCCTTAATAATGTGGGAGGAAAGTTCCCATAATGCACCAAGGGGCTGATGCATAATTACATTCTGATGTATGTGGTATTGCTTTAAAATGAAAAGCAAGGCTTGCGGGGTTCCCAAGAGCCACAATCATCCTGGAAACTGCAAAAAAGCAACTACTGTGAGAATACTGATATTTGTGTTTCACTGAGAAAAATCTCCCTGAAATCTTGTGCTTGAAAGTGTCAAGAGAACTTGGAGCTAATCAGACTGTAAGTGTGAAAGCGTGGGTGCTGAGATGGAAATATGTAATAGGGTTTCACTGGGATTTCCAGTTATATGGAACTATGAAGTGAACATAAAATCAATACTTTCTTGTTTTATTATTCATTTAGGTATTCCATTCACGTCAAATATGTTTGTTAATGCTTTTGAAAAAAGTCTTTTTATGCTTAAAAAGCAGTAATGTGAAATACTGTTTCTATTTGAATACATTTCAAAATATGATTTATTCCTGTGATCAAGGCTGAATTGTCAGCATCATTACTCCTGATTTGAGTGTCACATGATCCTTCAGAAATCATTATAATATGCTGATTTGCAGCACTATAAAAAAATCATGGTTGGTTTAACTTAAAAAAGCAAGTTACCTGGTTGCCTTATAATTTTATGTTCATTGAAATAAAAAAAATTGTGTTATTACACTAAAGGAGATTGGTTTAATAAATAGAAACTCAAAATATGATGTTATCTGTACCACATTAATTATCTGTTGATTTGACAAAATAAAAAAAGCTAATCATGAAAATAATTTTTTATAGTGTGATCAAAGCTGAATTTTCAGTAAAAAAATTAAAATAAAAAAAAAAATCAACCTGCTGACTCCAAACTTTTGAACAGTAGTGTATGAACACAAACGTATTTAATATAATGTAAATTAATTAAACTCTACATAAATAATCATTTTAAACAGATATTTCATTTTCTCTCCAAAAAAAAATCCCATAAATAAGCATTTAGCCTTTTACAGCGTACTGTAATAGTTTTTAATGCAACTAATGAGTTTCTAAAAATATGAAGGAAAAAAAAAAACAAAACAAAAAAACTACTCAACTACAAAAAAAAAAAAAAAATGCTGTTTAAAACAGTTTTACAAATGTATTACAGTATGTCACGTTGTCATGTATTAAAAACACCAAAGTGTATTTTGTGCTCTTACATCATTATGCAAGATTCATCTTGAGATATTTGTATTTCAGTATCATACTCCAAGCACAGATATGATCATGCGGAGTCATTTTATTCCAGAATGGTTCACAGCCTGAGGTTCTCAAGCATGACTGGCTGCAGCATGGGAACAGACAGCTGATTTTTGGTAGGATGAGGAGACCCAGATTTATGATCAGTAAGAAAGCAAGAGGTCATGCCCAGTATAAAAGCATTAAACATGATGGAATCCCATTATTTCTGACTATGTCTCAGCTTGTTAGCATTGTTGTGTTACGTCGGTTTTCTAATAATGTCGTTCTTGCTGTACAATGTGATAATTGTATCTCTGTGGAGGTGTTTGGTCATCTATGAGGGTGTACATGTTTAACAGATGTAACTATGAGTAATGATAGTATTTTAGTTTACTTGAAAGGGCTTAATCTGCCATTTCTCACAATTTAGTTGTTATTGTGCCTAAATTCTTCTCAGTGTTTCCCACCAGCTGGTAGACATCTTGGAGTCCTATTTTGTCCTCAAACAAACTGTCACACATGGCATTCATTTGTCACGCAATATCATCCTCTTCCTGTCACTCCAGTCCTGCTGCCTTTGATGCTCTAATATTGTTATTTTGAAGGAAATTAAGCCGAATTAATTAAAATTGCAGTTGTTTTCTTCATAAATCTTTAACATTCACATGATATGTCACATTCAGCACAAGTACCATAGCCTTTCTAGTTGTAGTTATATTATCACAAAAATAAGCCATTCAGAAACAACATATGCTAAGATGGATCAGATGGAAGTCTAGGGCATCTGTTGCATGTTGTATTGTCCATCTGACTAAAATCGTAGCAGTGTAAGAGGTAATGCATTGCAAGTAAAGCCAAGTACGTAATCAGATTACTTTTTCATGTAACTAGTACACCGTAAACCCTAATGCTCCAAATAATTAGTTGGTTTGAGTAGGGCAAACTCAAATTAAATAAATTAGTTAAGTCCAATTTACTTTTATGATTATTTAGAACTTTTTTTCTTTTGAGTTTACGGAAATAATTCTGAATTGTTTTATGAACTTGTTTCTTTTAATTTAGACAATCTTAAATTAGCCCGAAACTGGGCTAGGATTTCTATTTCCCAGCATGCTTTGCCATTATACTCAAAAGGGAGAATAAATGCTAAAATTAAGTGTTATATAATGTTTTTTTGTCTAAGATCAATGTTAAATGTGGGATTTATAGTGTTTAATGCTTTGCTTTCCCAATTTAGAAGAGTTTTTTATGGGGTTCCTATTATAGTGACGAGTGGAGCATGGGCTTAGTTTGAGAACAGGTATTTCATAAATGTTTTATATTGGCGTACACTTGCAGCAATTGTCATCAATGCATTGTGTTACCAATTAGCATTTGTTAAACTAGCTAGTTATAGCTAGCTAAATTTCCACTACTAAAAATATAATTTAAAGAAATATAACTTATTGTTTTATAATGTTTCCTGGGGTGCACTTAAAATGTTAATATGCTTTTTACATCAAAAAAAATGTCATAATTTACCTAACCTGATTTTAGCCCTCTTATTTGAACGCTCTGTTTTAAAGGGCGTGTCTGCTGTGAGACTTCAGTGTAAACGCCCACTGCTGTGACATCTTTCCATATGAAATAGCTAAGTATTACTCTCTCAAAAACTTTTACCATGTTTTTACTATTACAGCTGTAACTAAACTAAGGTTAACTAATCGTGAAAAGTGTTGCATTACATGTAGATCTATGGCATTATATTTAGATGGTGGCATGAAAGGCAGTCAAGTCCATATCGTAAAAGTTTGTGAAATCGTGAATACAAATAAATAAAGCTCAACTGAAACATTCACATTGTTGAAAATAAATAACCATATTCCCAGCATTAGGATTCTTTGAAAGGTAATGTTATTTTTAGTCCTGTATCGCTCTTCTCTCTTCCTCATCTCACTAACATGCCAGTGGGCGGGGCTAACGTTGCAATGATGAAGTAGGCGTTGATTTCTTCTGCAGAGGTGGCGTTTCACCCATCTATGAGATCATCTATCCAGGATCAGTCGTTCGACGGGCCTGGTGTCAATAAAAGCTGTTATTGAACTAACAAGGAAGTTTTCAGTTCTGAAACGTACAGGATATTCTTATAGTACGAAGACCTCTAATAATTCAGAAGCTCAAGGAAAAGTTGATTTCTCAGTTCATGACCCCTTTAAGATGTTGGCTCTGATAGCCTCATGGGCAGTGCGCTGACATATAGCACCAGTGAGCTTCGGGTGACCTGAATTCGAGTCCTAGCTCACAGACCTTATCCAATCCTGATTACTGATTACCTCCATTTTTTAATTTTTTTTATTCGGGTTTACAGTGTAAAGTAATGCATTACTTTTAAATTTACAACAGTTACTTTTTCAAATAACACAAATTACGCAAATTACTGTTTTCCCATGTACTGACTGACACTTCTCCTGTCCCCATGTTGAGAGAAATTGTGAATAATAAAATGAGATAATAAGGTGAATCCTTATTTCCTTTTGCCTGAGCCTTATTAATTTCATTTTTGGTTTGAAAGGGCCTTTACATTTGCCAAAAATATAACTTCCCTTCCCCGTCATTTATGAAACAACGCTTCCCGCCATTGACAGAATTTTTCATAATTTATGAAACAACGCTTCCCACCATTGACAGAATTTTCCGTTATATGGTAGGGGGCGCTATTACACATCTTCTGAAAGACTACAAAACACAGAAGAATTTAATTATTTAATCAAATGTCGACCCAGAACGAGGTAGGACTGTGCAAGCTTTGGGGGTGTTGATGGAAGTGATTTCCTCCATCTATGTTTTGATAATCATTCTGAATCTGATCTGGACGTAGTCTTTGACAAAAGCACAATTTTCTCAGCTTTTTGCTCAAAATATTGTTTATTCTAGCATGAAGCTAGAATAAAACATTTTGTTGTTGTTGTTTAAAAGAGTCTCTGTTCTTTCATTTGATATATTACATGTTCAGATATTCATACAACAGCATATTCTGGGGGCCATTAAACTTTTGTAAAAATGATTTAAAAAAAAAAAAAAAAAAAAAAAATGCAGACACTGGCTGGCAACTTTCATCAGAAACACTGTTAAAACAACAACAAGCAAGCCCAATCCACATGAGAAAAGGTAACGCAGAAGTAATGTAACATTAAGCCTACTTTCCAGAAAAAAGTAACACAATTAGTTAGCCTCTTTAGGGAGTAACTCAATATTATAATGCATTACTTTTAAAAGTACCTTTCCCCAACACTGACCATAACTCAGCACTTATAAAACGCCACACAATTCGAGATATAATTCATGGCCAGTGTGGGGTGTGTTAAAAAAAAAAAAAAAAAAAAAAAAACCCTAACCGCAAATGTGAGCAATAAGTGATGCTTGCCTTAGCAAACACCATTAAATAATGCTGTACGTGTGCAATTTATGTTTTGCAACCAAACACAAAATATGTGCATGCATACCTACACATGCAATATAAGGCCTGAGCATGTGCCAGCTGGCGTTTTAAAATTTAGTATTTTATTTGCATCTTAAACATTATCTCAGCAACCAGAGCTCAGCAGCACAGCATTCATACCAAACTACCAATATGCAAATGTTGCTCATAGACTGTTTACAAATAATTCCAAATTATGTGATCGTACTGAATTTAGACATCTTCTCATAAAGAAGGGAATGAGGTAGATGACTTGATGTGGTATTTCGACTCAGTTATTTTACGAGGAAATGTGAAGCAGAGGTGACAACAGAGGCACAGAGAAACATGTCTGCATTACATCTAACAAAAATGACTTTTAGCCCCTTATGTTACTTTAACCATAGAAATGTAGTACATTTAATTGTCTTTGTCACACCTCAAATGTGTCAAATACTTGCCTCTAGTAATTATGTGTCTGATTTTTGTACCCAGCTTTTTTTAGAGTGTGATATTTACCAAAACATATACATAGCAATCATATATATGAATATGGCATGGTTCATGAGAATTTCGTGCTCGTTGTGTATTTGTCAAGCACCAACACTTTGAACAAGAACAGGTTTTATTTTAAATATGACTAAAACTAACTGACACAACAGCTTGAACGTCCCATGCTGCTTGGCACAGACAATGCACTGCAAGTAAATCAACCTGTGAGTATCTTGTCTTTCTGACTGTAGCATCTGTTCTGCTGAAAAGTCTCAAATGTGTAGTTATTCACCGCCAGCTGGATGCCACGTTTACTATAAACATTCCCAAAATAATTTTTTCATTGACTTGCTTTCACTTCACAGGACTCTGTTTAATCACTGCAATATGGTCATAATGCGGCGTATTTTCACTTGACATTCATTTTCGGAGATGAATCAGGTTAATTACCTGAGATAATTAGTGTAATGGCACCTAAAATTGGTTTCAGAGACATGCTGTTATTTATTTATTTATTTTTCAGATTTGAAAGGACACAATAAATGCTGCAAAGACTTTAAAACATGAATTCACTCAAATATGAAAATTGTCATTCTTTACTGTCAGTATTATTTGTGCTAGGCAGTGAAAACTGAGGCTTAAAAGTAAAAAACACAAAAAGGACACAAAAGCAACATCTATGCATGTTCTGAAATCATACAATAGCTTTATGTGACAAAAAAATCAGTTGTTATTCACCAAAAATAGTTGGTGTATTCATGAGAGAAGTAGCAACATCTGATTTTACAACGAATCATTTGATTCAGTTCACAAAACTGGTATGAATGATAGTATTATGAATCTGGTATAAATCAAGCATAACTCGTCAACTCAATTACACAGTCATTAACAGTTCATTGGACGTGAAGATAATCAGTGAATAACTTAGTAAATGTCAGTCTGTTCCTCACACAAAGCTATTATATCAATTCAGAACACTAGAAATGTAGGGCAAAAACCATATGAACTATTTATAATAATTTCTTTGGTGCTTTGAAAGCTTGAAAGCCTCAGTCCCCATGGAAACTAATAACATGAAAAGCGACCAGCTCTACTGTTCAAAATTTCTCCTTTCGTGCCCCACAGAGTGAAAAAAAGTCTTACGGATATGGACAGAAAGGGAGTAAATGATGACTGAAGTTTCATTTTTAAGTGAACTATTCCTTTAACATCAAAATTTGATGCACGTTCTCATGTGAGCGGTAGTGGTATTGGCACAAAAAACCAACGGAGGTCATGTGACTGCTCCATTTAGGCCTCCCTCATTAAGAATGGTATGTGGTGGTCGTTTTAATGTGGCACTTGCAACTTATTCCATATGATGAGATTTGGCTACTTTCCCGAAGCACGCTAACAATTTAGAGAGACCAGAGCGGTGCAGAGAAAAGCATGATGTTTGGTAGATGTCACAGGTAGTTTGTTCAGGGGATTGTGGGTACTTACATTATTCACAGACATAAATATGCAGTGATATGATTATGGTCTTTTGCCAGAGCTCATTGTATTACTTATGTGTGTTGTTTATTAATGATATAATGAGAGGCAATGACCTCCCTTGCAAAGATCACTAATGCTTTTATATTCCATAGTTAAACATGCAAATCATAGCTGACACTGTCACTTTCAAACACACTGTCGTTGAAGCAGAGTTGCAGAGTTCTATATTAAACTGTCGACTGCTACTTTTAGGGAACTGTATGTATACACTTGTGAAGCATCTCGAAATGCACAACTCAACTGAACACAGCTCTTTTATTTATTAATTTGAATTCATTTTCATTCATTTTATTGCCATATCAGCATCAAAGGCTGCATTTATGGCAATAAATAAATAAATAAATCATACTTTGTATTGCCATATCAGCATTAAGGGCTATCATAGTACTAAACAAACAAATAAAAACGTGCTTTAGAAAAGTTAGTTAATACATTTTTATTGACATATCAGCATAAATAGATACATTCATGGAAATAAATAAATGAGTTAATTAATGAAAGCTCTTTAGAGTAGTTAGTTAATATATTTGTATTGCTACATCAGCATAAATGGATGAATTAAGTTATTTATTTTATATTGTCATATCAGCATTAAGGGCTATCATAGTATTAAACAAACAAAACCAAACAAATAAACAAACAACTTAAAAGTGCTTTAGAAAAGTTAGTTAATATATTTGTATTGCCATATCAGCATAAATAGATAAAATCATGGAAATAAATAAATTAGTTAATTAATAAAAGCTCTTTAGAGTATTTAGTTAATATATTTTTAATACTACATCAGCATAAATAAATACATTTATTTATTTTGTTTCATCATATAAGCATTAAGGGCTATCATAGTATTAAACAAACAAACAAACAAATTCAAAAGTGCTTTAGAAAAGTTAGTTAATACATTTTTATTGCCATATCAGCATAAATAGATAAATTCATGGAAATAATGAACTAATTAATTTATTTAATTAATAAAAGCTCTTTAGAGTAGTTAGTTAATATATTTGATTATTACATCAGCATTAATAAATAAATAAATAAATAAAGTTATTTATTTTGTATTATAATATCAGCATTAAGGGTTATATTCATGGTAAACAAACAAACAAATAAATAAATGTTGTTTAAATCACATAAGTAGACAAACAAATGTCCTTAAAATTAAATGAACTGCACATAGCCAAAATTATGCAAAATTATTAAGAATTATTATTATGTTTAGAAAAACAGACAACTTTGTCTTCTAAACGTCTTTTGGTTTCATGCTCTCGGCAATCAATAACTCGCCACAGAAAACAAATTGTGCTCTGCACTAACCTTATTTTATGGCTTTATCTCTACTTGAAAATAAATTTCAATTGATTGGGAGCATTAATCTTAGGTTTATCTTAGGTACATATTGCCACAGGTTTATCACATATCTCATTTTTCCACCATATCGTGCAGCCTATCTTACTAATCTGAGCTTCCACCAAGTGCTTGATAAATTTGCAGCAAAATCTGATTCGATTGGTTGTCTGGCCAGTGACATTAACAACAAAGACATGGAAAGTGTTTTGCCTTACCTTTTAGTGAGTGATAAGCAAACTTAAAGGGTTAGTTCACCCAAAAATGAAAATTATCCTATAATTTACTCACCCTCAAGCCATCCTAGGTGTATATGATTATCTATGATTATATGTGAATGGTGCTCCTGATTTTGAAGTCCAAAAAAGCGCATCCATCTATCATAAAAGAAAAGAATGAGTTTTTGTAAGAACTGTGTTTTCAGACTGTGTCTGTGTGAAAGAAGATATTCATATACACGTATAGGATGGCTTGAGGGTGAGTAAATCATGGGATAATTTTTATTTTTGGCTACACACAGTTAGAGCATATTAGCTGCACTTTATTATTTGCATCAAACCATGTCTGTGACCCCTGCAGGACAGAGCGGTTGAGATTCACTGCTTTAGAGTGTCCTTGACAGATACAAGAAGCATGTGATGCTTCTGTGCCCAAGAATGATGTGATCATAATGCAGTATCCCATGATACTCGCTGTGGTCTCATTCTGTTTAAAGAAGAGTCTGAAGGAGAGAAAAATTCCTCAGGCTAAATTTAAAACCAAAAACCTGACCTGGGGAATTGACTTTGGAGGGCAAACATCTCATCAAAGATACACAAAATAAATGTTTCAGTCTTGTGGTAATCACAAAGCAGGCTCGATTCCTGCAGAAGGTTTGCCTCTGGATGTGAGCTTTCATTTAGTCGTATTGGGAAGCTCAGCTTGACCTGGGTAAAGCCCCAGGCGATTCAACCACAAAGCTAATTGCGTGTAGTAGGGAGATTGAGTGCCTTTGACCACCCAACCCTATGAACTACAGCTGAGAGCTGACTTCTGCTACAGATATAGGCTGAAAAGCAGGATTCAAGGGGGAATTCGTTAAAGTCAAGCTACTCTGGTGATATTTCAATGCAAAAACCTGAAACCAGTTTACTAACCACTTGCAATGCAGTCGTACCATGCACTAAATGCAATGAAACAACGTGTATTTAAATGAACTCATTGTCACTGATTTAAGAGAAAACTGCATGCCTTATTCACAAAACGGGTGCAAATAATGTTGCACACACACACACACACACATTATATATATATATATTGTAAATAAAACATATATTTCGGTCTTTCCATTTCAAAATGTCTTGCCATTTCTTTGTTATTGTTTGTGAAATTTAGTACACTGTAAAAAAAAAAATATTTTCATGATTTGTTATCACAACATTTTTTCTTTTGTCAGATCAACTTAGATAATTAATGTAGTTCAGGTAACATAATATTTTGAGTTTCTGTCTTCATTGTATTAACTTACATTTTTAATTTCAATAAACTCAAAATTAAGGCAACAAGGTAACTTACCTTTTTAAGTTCAACCAACAGTGTAGCAATTTCTGAATAAAAAAATGTTTCTGTGTTATTTTACAGTGTCTTTGATACACGGTACATGTACTTATTGTAGTAATAACAGTAAATGATGCATAATTATATGCAAATATAAACCAAACCCTAATCCTAACCCTATAAGTAAGTACATGTTGTTATTACTCAGTACTTAATTAATAATTACACTGTAACAAGAACACCTTAAAATAAAATGTAACCCTTTTTTGTGCACAACACAATTATATATATATATATATCTCAAATATGTGTTTTGTATGCATTCCCAAGCAGTTGTGATCAAATGATAGAGAAGAGCATTACAACCTCAAATATTCATACATGCAATTTAGTCAAACAGACTTTTGATTTCTCTATCTTTAGTGAACCAAGTATTAAAACAACTCAGATAGTGCATAAGTGCTTCGTTTAACAAACGACATCTCCTGTGAAAAGCACTAGCATGATTTTTTAATGCCCCTGAATAAAATGGCCCCTTGTGGGAAATGAAAGTTGGCTGAACATGGGTTAAATTTTAGACCACCAACGCACGGTGAACAAAGACGGGTACACTTTGAACTGTGTGGAACAGTAAAAGCCAATTCTTTGACTTCAAGATGTCATTGCACACTAAAAGGAATTATGCTTGCAAGGATGTTGTCCAGCTATATCAGTGTTAGGTTTACTGCACACAGTACTTTAATTGGTTTTCGAGTCCGTTGTCAGAGAAACCATTTTTTGTTGTTGTTTATCTACACTTATCATTAATCTTTCACTATGCTGTCAGCTGAAGAAAAAAAAAAAAAAAAACACAATCCTGGTATCAGCCCTGATGCTAAACATCCATTGACGTTGCCAGCCTAAGATTCAGGCTACTTTTACAAAAAAGTTCCATAGTAATATACATTTTGGACACTAGTTTGATGATAATATAGTATTTATTTGAAGTACCTTGGAATTACCATGTACTATTATTTGCAAACTACACCGATCAGGCATAACATTATGACCACCTTCCTAATATTGTGTTGGTCCACTTTTGCTGCCAAAACAGCCCTGACCCATCAAGGCATGGACTCCACTAGACCCCTGAAGGTGTGCTGTAGTATCTGGCACAAAGATGTTAGCAGCAGATCCTTTCAGTAACATCCACATGGATGGCAGGACCCAAAGCTTCCCAGCAGAACATTGCCTAAAGCATTACACTGACTCTGCCAACTTGCCTTTTTCCTCTAGTGCATCCTGGTGCCATGTGTTCCCCAGGTAAGTGATGCACACGCACCTGGACATCCACGTGATGTAAAAGAAAACATGATTCATCAGATCAGGCCACCTTCTTCCATTGCTCCGTGGTCCACTTCACCTGTCACTGGTCAATGTTATGCCTGATCAGTGTAAACATGTCTGCTTTACACTATTCACACGAGAGTGAAAAAGAAACATGGAGTAATATAACAATACAGAGTGGGATGTGTCCCAAACAAGTCACAATGAGGAAAGGGTGTAAAAAGGTTTGGTTAAGTAAAGCAGAGTTACATGTTTAAGATTGTCAATGAGTGTCCCAACCTACATAACTAATCTGCTGGTTATTTTGCAAAAAAATATATAATCAAATCAAAATTTAGACATTGAAGTATGTTTTATAATGTTAGTTTTACTATTCTATGGTCATCCATTTCTAAATAAAGATAAAGTACATTCTATTTGTGAATTACTGAATCTAAATTCTGTAAATTCAAAAGTACAGTAAAAACAGTCAAATTGTGAAGTGTTATTACAATTTAACAGAACTGTTTTCTATTTGCATATATTTTAAATGTATTTTTTCCTGTGATCGAACTGAATTTTCAGCATCATTACTCGTCTTCAGTTTCACATGATCCTTCATAAATCATTCTAATATGATGTTTTGCTGCTCAAGAATCATCTATATTCTTATTATTATCATCATCATGATCAATGATAAAACCGTTTTTGCTGTGTTTTTGGCATGGTTCTTTAACACACACACATAAAATGTTTATAAAATGTTATACAGTGATATAAAACTATATATTGTGTATAATAATATATATGTCATATTGTGTTTTAAGTGCTTTAATTATTGCCAGCTGATACCATAACTGTACCTGCCACAGAATTTTTGTAAGGGCCGAAAAACTATTTCTGATGTGGCTTATGCAGTTCAGCGGCAAATTTACCAGCAAAACAAAAATAATGAAGATTTAAACGCGGTGGAAGGAAAGCTCTTGGGAAATGCAACTTCTTGTAAGCGTGCATCGGAAATCCTTTCAATCTCTAAACAATGCATCATTATCATCCACTCTGTGCAAATCAATGACTCTTGCAAAAATCCCGGTTCCCAATCAAGGGTCAAGATAAAGATGAATAACATTTAAAAAAGCAACATTCTCAGACAGCAGACCTTGTGAAGAATATGATAAATGAAGTATCACTTGGCAATAAATAGATTATGTGCGTTAAAAGGTAACTGGCAGAAACCTGACCTGGGAAATAGTGACTGCTTCAATTAAACAGCTAAATTTTCCTGCCACAGGCGAATACTTGACCTTGCTGGATTGCAGGACAATTGCCACCAATAAAGAATAGTTTGAAGGCAGTTCATTCCACACAGTCTGAATGATGGCTCTAAATTATTTTTCATTAAGACCAGCCCTTGCCCTCAGCTCCTATACGAACAGAGAATTAGCACCCTTGGTTATAATGCGATACATCACCTGCAACATCTTATAGCCATCTTAAAAAAATAACAGAGGATCCACACAAACCTTGCAGCATATGAAACTCAGTTTGTGTGGAAATCAGCTTGGCAAAGCAAGAAAAGTCAATTGTGATAGATGTTAAAGCACATATCATTGACTAAATGTGATTTGAACAGACAGCACCGGACATCCCGCTAGACTGAAAACACACGCCAGAGTCGACAGACCGGAGCAGCTTCACCCAGGGGCGTGAACTTTCTCGCAGCCTCTGTCTTAATAAAACAGCATTTGTGAAGTGAATGATGCGCCAGCAGCAACACCACGCAGCTCACTGTGTGTTCGGGGAGGGCAGGAGAATGAAGTGACTAAGGAACTCACATGTGCAAAAGAAACTTGTCCACAAATCCAAGATTTTTTATTATTATCCGAGTTGGTCTCGAACCACGGCTCGATCGCTGCTGGCGTTCGAGGCGAGGGCGCTGACAATGACGCCAAACGCGAACCGCATTCTCTAGCGGTTGTCGGTATGCAGTGGTTTACCTTTACCTCTCATAGCTGGCCACTGTCACACACGCAATCCGAGAGTGGATGTTTGTTTGTTACAGTTGTCGTGCAACAAAATGATGCTTCACGAAAAATAAAGCGCAGATGATGAACAAACGACAAGGAAGCACAAAAAAAGGAACATAGTACACAAGAGTAAATACAAACAAGACTTTGTTGTTAGTTGCCAACAACACAGCGTCTCCAGACAATCAATGACAGTCAAGCCCAGTGTTACTCACTTGTGAAGCGGAATCAAAGCAGCCTCCACATCTGTTTTCAGGCCTTCCCGCTCAGCTCTCTCCAGCACTGGAAAGCTTTTCTAATATTAACGCGGATCCTAAAGTCATTAACCTTTGTTCCAGTGATATTCTTTTGAGCTCTTTTGCATGGTGTCTCATATCTATTTCTGTTTTTCTTCAAATCTCCCTCTTACTTGTTCTGTCTCCTCAACCGTCATACTCGCCCCCTAATGCTGATTGGTTACACATTTGTTGTTGGTGTCGGCCCGACTAACTTCCAAACAGTGTTTTTGAAAAAATGACTTACCCCACCTTTAAACATTAAGCTAATGCATTAGCTTGAATCTTAAAATAAAGAATTCTCATGTTTTGGGCAGATTGGATCACGTACCTTTCCCGCAGCAGCTCACTCTGTTTCCTCCACCATTTTTAGATGCATTTTGTCCAAGAAATGCATTATTCAGTGCTGTAATTTGACTGGCGGAAGTTTTCTGTGCACGGTGGGCAGACGTGACTAATCGATAATGACATTTGTTGTCGACAATTTTCACTATCGATTTTATCGATAAATTGTTCCACCCCTAATTAAACTAAACTCATTTAAGCCTTGCCAATTTAAACATTCAAGGAGATGTGAAAGATAACTTGCGGGCTCGCTGTAAGAAGATTTGTGTGGGCGCTCATCTGAAGTGCATGCAGCATGCAAATACTAAGTTCTCTTCCAAGTCTAGCGCTTGAATGGACAAATTCATACAAAAAATGATGTCAACATGCCCGTCTTGACAAGTATCCTATGAAACATAGTAGCTTTAGTGAGTGCAAACAGTTGAGAAAGACAACGCATGTCTTCACTTTGTACATGCTACCCTTGGGAGATATCATTAGGAAGCATGGCGTTAGTTTTCACTGTTACGCTGATGATACTCAGCTCTATATTTCTTCGTGCCCTGATGAAACTTACCAATTCACAAAATTAATGGAATGCATAGCTGATATAAAAAATTGGATGACCAGTAATTTCCTACTACTAAATTCAGAAAAAAACAGAGATTCTAATTTTTGGACCAAAAACTTCTTCACGTAATAACCTAGAATACTGTCTAACACTTAAGTTAAGTCTCCGTCGTCAGTTAGGAAGCTGGGTGTGCTCTTTGATACCAATCTTTAATTTGAAAGCCATGTTTCTAGCATCTGTAAAACCGCATTCTTCCATCTTAAAAATATATCTAAACTACGACATATGCTCTCAATGACAAATGCAGAACAGCTAGTTCATGCGTTCATGACCTCAAGGCTAGATTACTGTAACGCTCTACTGGGTGGTTGCCCTGCTCGCTTGATAAATAAACTACAGCTTGTACAAAATGCAGCAGCTAGAGTTCTTACTAGAACTAGGAAGTATGACCATATTAGCCCAGTTCTGTCAACACTGCATTGGCTTCCTGTTAAACATCGTATAGATTTTAAAATTAAATTTTAATTTTTTTAAAAGAGAATTTAAAATTACTTACAAAGCACTAAATGGTTTAGCTCCCCAGTACCTGAGCGAGCTCTTAAAGCATTATAATCCTTCACATCTATTGCGATCTCAGAATTCAGGCCAGTTGATAATACCTAGAATATCAAAATCAACCGCAGGCAGTAGATCCTTCTCCTATTTGGCACCTAAACTCTGGAACAATCTTCCTAGCATTGTTCGGGAAGCAGACACACTCTTTTAGTTTAAATCTAGACTAAAAACATCTCTTTAACCTGGCATACACATAACACATTATCAACTTATGTTTTCAAATCCGTTAAATGATTGTTAGGCTGCATAAATTAGGTCAGCTAGAACCGGGAACACTTCCTATAACACCAGATGTACTCGTTACATCAGAAGAAGAATGGCATCTACGCTAATATTAGTCTCTCTGTTTATCCTGAGGTTTAACGTAGTCAGCCGGATCCGGGCCGTATCCAGGTGAGATCGAGGACCTGCACCTTGACATGACCACAACGCGGTCCTGAAGTGTCAGCAGGGATTGAGTCAACTAGATCATCCACTGTGAAGGCCTCATCAACACGACAGCCAGTGGCACACTTCCTCAACAAACTGTCTGTACCGGCTTGATGAATACGATCCTCAACTTGATGGAACTGGAATAAATACTTTGACTGTTGCGATCCCATCAGACTTATTATGATTCAGGCAGCTATCATAAAGCACTGTTCGCTGTTGGCCAGCATTGACTGGCCCCCCGACTGAGCCTGGTTTCTCCCAAGGTTTTTTTTCTCCATTTTAACACCCGTTTGCCACCAAACTGTTGGAGTTTGGGTTCCTTGCCGCTATCGCCTTTGGCTTGCTTAGTTGGGGACACTTGAAATTTGATATTCAACAGTGTTTTGATCGGCCTGCATTGACACCATTGTATGCGAACTGAACTGAGCTGGATGAATACATCACTGTTTACTCCAGTGCTGATATAGATAAATTAACTAAATTAATAACTATTGATTCTTACATCGGAACAAATCAATACTGAATTTATTTAAGATGGACAATGACACCATTTTCTTTAAGAGCTGCTGTGCAGCCAAAATTATATACCAGTTTTCACTGTAAAGCTGCTTTGACACAATCTGCATTGTTAAAAGCGCTATATAAATAAAGGTGACTTGACTTGGCATGTGACAGCACCCTAATATTCCTGCGGTCTTTGTTTTTACTGTTAATCAAACAACAAAAGACAAGGAAATCACTCACCGCTTTTGACTGAATAGCTTTTGTAACTTTAATAATCATTATTTAATTTCTACAGAGAAAATGATTTGCCCTAACATATTTATTTGTGCTATTGCTTGTAGTTTGATTATTTGTTCTTATTTTCTTTACTTTTGTGGCCGTGACCCTAAAACGTGATAAAAACTGAACTGTGAGTAATTTGAACCTTTACATCCCTACTGTCTATCTATATATCTATCTGTCTATAAAATATGTTCTTTTAACTTCTTAGAGCACATGAGGTGAGAGCAGACGTTTGTTAGTCCTAAATGAAATAAAATTTAAAATGCATTCAACAAGTTTGACAAGCCTGCCACTGTGTTCCTGACTGAGATACATGCAGCAGAATTTTCATTTTACCAATAATGAAAAACAACACAGTTTGTCTCTATAAATCATACTGCTGGTCCCCAGTGTTTTTCTGGTCTTTTAATATATGGATTTTCCCCCTCCAAATAGCTATGAATTCAATAGTTTTGATTTATTATGGTAGAATGAGCCAGAGCGGTAAATGAACTTGTCTAAAAGTGATGTCAAGAATCCTGTATCCACATGCGTTTAATGACGCAAACTATTTCAAGGCAGACGGAAGGTGAGAATTCAATCATAACAACACTGTAGGGAGTTACTTTGCACAGTGTGGTGTGCTTCTGTCACTTTTAATGTATAATTACTATTAAAGACACAGACACGCCACACTGCGCACAGCATGCGTGTGTGTTTGTGTTAACTGCTATAAAGAAATATCTGGTTATGCAAGGCAGCCATTCTCTGTAATTAAGGTGGTCTTTGCCACAGCAAGTGTGCAGATATTTCGAGGCAAAATGTTTTTTACTTTGAAAAAAAGAAAAAAGAAAAAAGTCTGACCAGCACCTTCAGTGGCACTATACATAACAAATTCACTGGTTATTCCCTTGAAATATGCATGTGGCAGTGCTACACTGAAAAGAAACAGAGGCATTAAAAATGCATGGCAGTCCCTGTACTGTCTTTGTGGCTCTTCCGTTTTGGAGGTAACAAGCCACGGAATTCGGGATGTGGTGACTCAGTTTTGCTTAGCACATCCTCGCCTAGAGTTGAGGAAGAGAAAGTGTCTTTGAAAGTCTGGGAATGCAAACCAAGCTACCTTTCAAGTTTGGTAAACTAAAAAAAAAAAAAAAAAAAAAAAAAAAAACCTAGAAAAACATTAATCTACATCAGTATGATGTAGGCTCAGTTTCAAAAATTGTTCCATCTCTACCTTCTAAGGTACAGTGAAATTAGACCTCATAAATGAATTATTTGAAAATACTCAAATTCAATCTATATTCAAATTAAAAAATTAAATATGAAATAATAAATAATTAAATAATTTAGATGAGCCTGTTTTTACATTTTGGTACTGAATAAACTATAAATATATTCATATTTAAATGTTTTCCTGTCATATGGAAGTGTTGCAATGCATTCTAGGAATTCATTTTCAGTAAATGATACATTTGGTGTCATTTATAATTTTACCAAAAAAAAAATATATATATATATATTGTGGATAAACTATGTTATTTTGAACTTTCTATTGATAAAAGAATCCTAGAAAGAAAAAAAAAAAAAAAAAAAAAACATGATTCACAGTTTCCACAAAAATCTTAAGCAGCTGTATATTATATATATATATATATATATATATATATATATATATATATTACCGGACACATACTTTTAAATGGGTATACATTAAAGTGCACATGGATGCCTGCTTTTGTACTCATTTATCAAATGGTATTAAAACAAAAAGCTCTATGCAAATTCAGTTCTTGTTGCATTTGATGCTTATGAAATATGACACACTGTAACAGGTTTTGTAACAAAACGGCTTCTCCAAGCACAACAGAAGCATCTGTCACAGTGAATGTTGTATTTGGCATTATATGTAGGCTGCATAAAATCCCATTGAACATTATTCAGCACAATAATGTCCAGAGAACTATCCTGAATGGATAATAGCACAAACTGAAGCAGGCTTATGGAAAATTTGCATTCAGGGAACTTACATTTCTGACTATGAGGTCATTTTCTGCACTACAGGTTATGTGCTGTTATTAACTAGAAATATTTTAGTGCCAGTATTAATTTCCTTAATATACTTGAAAAGCAGCATGAAAAGATGGCGCTAGTACGACGCTAATTAGTTTCTCTCTCCTTTAACAGTGTGATATCAGTAAATTATGCAAAACATTAGTATGATGGATCTGCATTATAATTTGAATGAACTTTGGAAAAGACCTTTGTGGTCAGTTGTCAGTTAAATTTGAATCCTCACAACAGATAACCTACAAAACTACAAAAATATACCTACAGTGCCCAGCGTAAATGAGTACACCCCCTTTGAAAAGTAACATTTTAAACAATATCTCAATGAACACAAAAACAATTTCCAAAATGTTGACAAGACTAAGTTTTACATAACAACTTATAACATGAAAGTAAGGTTAATAATATAACTTAGAGAACTACATTTTCAGTTTTACTCAAATTAGGGTGATGCAAAAATGAACCCAACTGAAAGTCTCTGGAGCAAAGCTAAATTTTAGACTACAAATGTCTAATTTAACAAGAATTCAACCACAGGTGAGTCTCATTATTCATTACACAGGGGTCCAGCAGACAGTTGACTATAAAAGGGTGTTAAAACCCCTTCCCATTTCATGCTGTCAGCAATGGCACCACGTGGAAGAGAAATGTCACTAGACCTGAGAAAGAAAATAATTCCTTTACACCAGAAAGGTGAAGGCTACAAGAAGATCAGCAAAGCTTTACTTATCAGTCAGAATACTGTAGCAAAAGTGGTACAACATTTTTAAAAAGATGGAACTGCAACAGAGGTGTAAAGTACTTGGGTAAATGTAATTAGTTACTGTACTTAAGTACATTTTTGGCTACTTTGTAGTTGTACTGAGTATCAAAGATATTGGCGTTTACTCTCTACTTGACTACATTGTTGAGCAAGTAAATGTACTTTTTACTCCACTAAATTTTAGATGAGTAATGCAATTACAAATTACATTTTTCATGGCAGCTATTTTTTTTCTGCAGCAGTTTCGGTTTTCGGTTCAGTTTTCTGTTTCGGATATAAAGAAGCGATATCGCCATCTAAGGGCATTGAAGGTACTATATCTTGTGTATTTTGCCTTTACTCCCCAAAAACTTGTCAACAAGGCTACTTTACCTGAATGTGAGTTAATTAGCAGGTAGTTGCTGAATCGAAGGTGTTTGATTTATTAGATGAGGAAAATGATTGCAGCTGGTGATGAGGCTCAAACCAGCACATACAGTAGACTTTGAATATTTAATTTTACTTAACATTGTTTTATTTGTCTACTATATTGACAAGACCGTTTTGAAGGATATTGGTTTACTTATGGCCTTTTTGTGTACTTGAGCTTAACTGAGACTAGATGTTTAAGAGGCTGTTGTGTCGACCTTGATTTATTGCAATATTGAGGTGTTCATTTTTATTTTTATTTTATAAAATAACTTGATTTCTCATCTTACAAATCAATTGTTTCTTATTTTCACTGGCAGTCTCTCAGGACTAGCGCATCTCTGAGCCTACATTCAGCATGAGTAAAATACTTTAAGACTTTTACTCAAGTCGTATTGGAATTGGTTACTTGTAACTTGTAGTGGAGTCATTTTCGATGTAAGGTATCAGTACTTTTACTCAAGTATGGTTTTTAGGTACTCTTTACACCTCTGAACTGCAACCATCTCACAGAGACGTCCAGGTCGTCCACCGAAGTTAACACCTCGACAGGAGCGTCTTCTGATGAGAAGGGTTGAAGAAAATTGGCATTCAAGTTCATTGCAGTTATCTAAAGAAGTAAAAAGCCAAACTGGGGTAACTATTTCCTGTGACACAATACGGCGTACACTGCAGAGGAATGGCATGCATGGGTGCCGTCCACGAAAGAAGCCTCTCCTAAAGCCCAGGCACAAAAAAGCCCCCCTAGAGTTTGCCAGGGCCAATGCTGACTACTGGGACTCTATACTCTGGAGTGATGAGACCAAGATAAATGTTTTTGGAACTGATGGCTTCAAAACTGTATGGCATCGCAAAGGTGAGGAATACAAAGAAAAAAGCATGGTGCCTACAGTGAAACATGGTGGTGGCAGTGTCCTTATGTTGGGCTGCATGAGTGCTGCTGGTGTCGGGGAACTGCATTTCATTGATGGCATCATGAATTCACAGATGTACTGCTCTATACTGAAAGAGAAGAATATGCTACCATCACTCCGTGGCTTTGGTCATCATGCACTTTTCCAACATGACAATGATCCTAAACACACATCTAAGGCCAATGTTGGATTTCTGAAGAAGAACAGTGTGAAAGTCAGTGTCTCCTGATCTGAACACAATTGAACACCTATGGGGAATTCTGAAGAGACAAGTTGAGCATCACTCTCCATCCAGCATCCATTCTCTAAAAGAGGTCATTCTTGAAGAATGGAAAAAGATAGATGTTGCAAAATGTCACCAACTTGTTCATTGCATGCCTAGAAGTCTTGGTGTGGTCATTAAAAATTATGGAGGCCATACAAAGTACTAGATGTAGTAGTTTTTGTAGTGGGGTGTACTCATTTTTGCATCACCCTAATTTGAGTAAAACTGAAAAATGTGTAATCTAAGTTATATTATTAACTTTACTTTCATGTTATAAGTTAAACTGTATATATACAAAACTCATTGCAGTTTTCATCTATCACAATCGATTTTTCTCGCTTTGCCAAGCTGATTTCCACACAAACTTTTCCTTTTCACACAAATTATGAATACAGGAGCAGATTATCCATTAATAGACTCATTTTCTCAAGCTTCCTTGCACAGTACTATTTTATGACCTCAAAAAACTCTTACAATAGTGGTTGATTTGTAAACTAATACATTCTGATGTTTGCATCACATAATCATCTCAATATGTATGACTTTTCTGTAGTAAACTTGCTTGGTAGCTCACCCGGTACAGCGTTGCGTTTGCAATGAAGAAGCGCTTGGGTAAGAGTCATGTAAAACACGAGTCACAACACTCCAGAAGAAGGCAGAGTTTTAACAGCTTTCGCTTCGGTTGCTCAACAACAACAAAGTTGGAGAATCTGACGCAGCCAAAATGTTGATTGTCAGTAACGGTGTTCAGCCTTACATTGTTCAAACCGCAGTCGGACACTGACGGAGAGACTCAGGAAGAAGTTACAACTTTTAGAATGCAACTGGAGGTTTGGATAGAGGATACACTTATGTAGTTGCTGTGGAGTTGATTCAACTCATTGACTAGCATGTGCCGTCATGTCAATCTTTTGTCCAAATCCAGCGTTGAATTGACCCTCGTTTGTGAAATAGACCAGTGTAAAATGACAGCATGGCAACAACACTCTACAACAACTCTTCCTCTTCTCTAAAGCAGCCCAACATGGCCTCACCCCCTTTGTTGTGTGTTCTCGGAGGCGGGGTTTATGTAAGTTTTGGGGTTTGTCATGTCACCAACCAGGGAAGAAGCTAGTTGTAGTCCCTACCAGCCGTTTGTTGTAGTCCATAAAAAGTAATTTCTATAAAAGAAAATATTTCCATTTGTATTGAACTTTGAGCATCATAATTTTATTTTCAAACTGCCACAACATGTACAACAACCAACTTCATAAAATGTTGTTCATCTGTTAAGTGCAACTTACCAGACATTTCACTTTGAAAATGCTGCAAAATGTGCAAACAGCAGCAATATAATTTTTGCAGAAATGTTGCCACAGGCACGTTTTTCCCAATGAGCTTTGGTTGCTAATTGCAGTACTGTGAACACGTCAAATTTATTTTGACCCTTGGCAAACACTGAAACTTAAGCTAAATGTGTTGTCACACTTCTTATACCTTTTGCCAACTTTTGCCATGGATGAAATAACAGTTGGTGATTCAAGTACTGTTGACATCCCATCTGACTTAATAAATCCAGAGCACATGACCTTCCACAACTTCCCACATACAGACAACAGGGATCCCAATCCTATCCAAATCACTACATGAAACACATGCCACGTTAATAAATGCAACTCAAACTTTCACCGAAGCGATAGTGCTGAAGACATACAACCTCATTTACCAATGTGCAACACTTGACAGTGTAGCATGATAAACAAGTTTTGCATGAAAAAAAAGTGTACAATTTCTTCATAAAAACAAGCATAACTCACTTCCTACAGCCACAATCTCACAATTGTGCAAAACTGTCACTGTGTGTTTTTATCACTGGAGTACTAGCTCAAAGGAATATGGAATATAAAAGGCGCATATATGAAATTCAAGGTCTGTTAATTCACTGGCCGCTTTCTTCAAAGTGTCGAATAGGATCTCGAGGCTGCCCATTCAACGAGCGTGGAATTCAAGCATACAAAAGACGCAAGCAGAATATCTCCGAAAGTCCGACCTCAAAGAAGATTCCATCCACTCCGAGACATAAAAACAACTCTCTAGTATGCCGTGCACCACTCAGCATGTTATCAAAGTCTTATGGGCACTCGCGCACACAGAGTGGCCCAATTTTACACCAGGCAGACGCGTCTTCCCGTCTTTCTCCCAACTGACACGGAACATCTGTCACCAAAAGGACTGGATAAGTCGAGCACCAGCGGAGAGGAAATATGGCATTATGGCCTGCCTGCCAGAGCACCACTATAACAGAGCCCTCCATTTTTCATGGCTTATCTCCAAACCGGTGACATCCCCACACTGTTGATTTCCACTTTGGAGGGAGAAGAGGGTAATATTGTTTACAAAAGCATCTGCTTCGCCTCGCTCCCCGACGCTGCTCCCCTCGGATGCTAAAGTGCTTAATCCACCATTTTAGAGAAAATCGCATGCACTACTTCAACAGAATTAGCATTGTGGGATTAATCGCTCTAAAAGTGGTCGAAATACCTGCGTCCACTGCTCCAGAAAATAATCAGCTGGGGGAATTTGTCAAATGACGACGAATTAAGATGGCACTTAAAACAACGTTCAATTTAGCACTTTAAAGCATTGGTGCGAAAGCCAAAACAAAGCTTAAAGGTATAGTTCACCCAAAAATGAAAATAATGTCATCATTGTTCCAAATCTGTATGAATTTATTTCATCTGATGAACACAAATGAAGATATTTTAAAGAATATGTTGATGGGCCAGAGTAGGAAAAAAATGTGAATCTGACGTCACGCCGCATTGAATTCTGGGTAACTTCTTTGTTTATCCGCCATGTTGACAGGATCACGCCGCCTTTCCGTTATTGAGTTTAGTGCAGTAATTCGTTTTCTGTCAATACTCTGAAAAATGTCACCATTGTATGTCATTAATCCTGCATCGATCAGGGCGATAGTAACTCCGATCATCGTTCTGAGAGAAAACCGGACCATGAAACCATTTTTTCACCTTTTCTAAGTGTAAAAGTGTTAAGCGTGTTAAGCAGTTTCCTCTCATGTAAAGAAAACGCTTAATGTAGCATAATGCACTGAGACTGATATTAAAGAGACCAAATTCTGTACATAGTTTACTAATAAAGCACATATGTGCAGAAAAACAGATGATACCAAAATATAAAACTTTCAGTATCACTTAAAATACATTTACATTTAGTCATTTAGCCGACGCTTTTCTTCAAAGTGACTTACAAATGAGAATAATGAGAAAATACATAAGCCATGAAGCATTTTCTTCATAACCGTTTTACAAAGGGAATAAAATGCTGCGTTCATATTCAGGGCTCATCTGCACATCTTTTAATATCACTGTCTTAGTACACTAAGCCAGCGTTTTTAAAATATCCCCTTGCAGGGAGCCACTACTAAACTGTTCACAAGCTCCTAGGGTTTTGGTTGTCATTTATTGAAATAAATATAAAAATACAGTGTTTGTGTCTGTCTGTCTGCTGAATTTGACCCATAATCTCTGATTCTCCTCCTCTGTGATCGTGGAAAAGGGGAATATTTACAAATGACAACAGTTGTAGGCCTACTCAATTTGCTCGTTTAAGCATCATTTAAATGTTTCCAACAAATAAATTAATAGACTTCTCTCAGCGTGTTGAACACAGATTTATTTAGATATTCTACCATTTGATGGTTGAAGCAGCAGCAAGCCTCCAGTGTGTGACGAGGTAAACAGATCAACATTGTAAACGAAATTCTACAAAACTTTAGTGAAAAAAATCAAATTATCATGCGATGCAATGTGATAAAAAAGCTTCTATTCACTGCAAACGATACCACGAAGAATGTGAATATTCCACATAATGGCAGAATCAAAACAAAAGGTAAGCGAGTATCCGTATTAATTTAAGTGTAAATAACAGAAGGCGATCCAGAGACAACTCTAGCCTTCAGCATGCAACTATTCCTGCGAAAATTTGTCATGCATGTGATCCTTTCAATCTTGCAGTTTACTGAGGAGAGGTGCTATTATTTTTCCAAAGCAATCAGGCTTGATTTTCACCTGGTGGGTGATAAAACAGGTGAACAAATATAGACTTGCATTGAAGGGAGACAAAGATTTCTTAGAACTGTATCTTTTTACTCAGAGCAGTAAGCAATGGTCTAGGAACCACTCACAACACCATAGCAACTGCATAGCGACACCCTTGCAACGGTGTTTAAACCAGAATACCTTAGCAAATACTAGGACATTTTAGCCTTCGGTTTTGTATAAGCATACACGACTCACAGTTTCTAAGAAAAGTCACATGATCCTTCAGAAATCAATCTAATATGATAATTTGCTGCTCAAGAAACTTTTTTTTATTATTTTTAACAGTTGTGTTGATTCATATGTTGTTGAAACCATGATATTTATTTTTTCACGATTCTTTGATGAATAGAAAGTTCAAAAGAACAGTGTTTATTTAAAATAGAAATCTTTTGTATAACATTATAAATGTTATACTAATTTAATTCATCCTTGTAGTATTAATTTCTTATTAAATTAATATTAGGTATAAGGTTAAAAGGACCAAAAGCTTTTGAATGATAGTGTAATTCGCACTTTTAAATGATTGAAACTGTGAAGTTTGTATAAAGAATGTACTTTCCAAAAAAAAAACAAAAAAAAAAAAAACTCATAGACTTACCATTCATACAGCCAGTATGCAACCATCTAGAACAACATGCCACATGCTAAACCATTCAGAACACCTCAGATCATCCTAGCAACCACATAATAGAGTAAAAAAACACTTACACCATATTAGCAATGCCCACAAAACACCCAAACATGATTGTGCTGTGGCTTGAACTGGCAAACACCACTCACATTTACTTCAAAATGAGCTTAAAAATAAAGAAGTCCTTATAATTTTACAACGATATGAACAGTGCCACAGGCAGATGTGACGTATGGGCAAAACATCCATGAGAATGTCTCGTATCATATATTCACACCTCTTTGCTCTCATAACAAGCATAATTCCTTCAGGCAGAGAGACCTTCGGGTACATTTAGACATGTATGAACAAAGACTCTTTTTAGCCACCTACATACATGCATGTGATGTCTACACAGAGGAGCTGTATGAAAGGTTGGCTGTCTCCAGTGACACACACCACTGCACAGATGGGTGGAAGTCCTTATTTCAATGGCACTGAGAGTCAATGACGGCACAGAAGGTGTTCGGTTTCACAGAGACGTAGCGATATGGAGAAGAAAGTTAGTGTTTTTGTGGCCCCATAACAGAGTTTGAGCACCTAAGTTTAACTTAAAAAATGGCTTTAAATAAGTAAAGAATGACATCAAATGAATTGCAGATATAGATAAATATTACTGTATTTTTGATCAAATAAATGAAGCACTAGTGAGCATAAGATACTAAAAATGTTTAGTTAATGCATATTTGCAGAGGATACCATCATGTTTCTGCTAACATGCTATATTTATTTTAAAAGACAAAATCCATAAAGGCTTCCTTCACATTTTTTTTGCTTATTTAGGGTAGTACTGTGTGGCATGTCTCGAGACCTCTGCAATATGTCTCAAGTGAAAAGGCAGATATTAGATAAGGGACACAATATGAAGTCTGAGGTCTCTAAACAGCAGAGATTTGATCAATCAGGGCAGGTAAAATGCCACAGACTCAAACAGCAGACTGTGTCAAATAATATACCGTACCAGCATGCTTCACGGAAAATACCCTGCATGCCTTCAAAGTTTTCTCCTCGGGGGAGAACGATACCCTGCTAGTCAGGTGTGTGCCTGGCCGTGTGTTGCAGGGAGCGTTTTAATGACGCGTGCCAGTGTGTGGGTGGGTTTGATGGGCTGAACATCATTTTAACGGCTAAACATTCACATTAGCCTAATTGACTTCTTGTCAACATGTAAACCAGGTGTAATTGCTCACTAAAGGTGTCTGCATCAGCAAAAAAAAAAAAAAAAAAAATGTGTGTTGTAGGTGGTTGCCAGGGTGTTGGGGATGGTTGCTAGGTGTTTACTTACTGGTCCAAGTCAAAAGAGCCCATCCTTGAGTCACTATAGCTTTGTTTCCATTCAAGTTGCAAATATTAAAGCAGCATTTCTATCCCATGTGTTCAAGGAAACAAAATCATCACATCCAGGGACACTGGCACAAAATAGAAATGGGAAAAAATTTATTTTATCTACAGTATGTGCTGAAATTACATGATGTTTTGATGTACAAATTTATACTGTAAATGTATTTCTACTGTAGTTCATGCAGTTGTATAACCTTAAGTAAGCCCATATGTTTTTTTTTTTTTAGATACATTTTGTAAATGTTATTTACATCTTGATGTTTCAACTCTGCTTTTTTATACATTGAAAATTGTGCACCAAAATGTATTGATGGAAACATTAAAACACTATTAATGTTCTTATTTAATGTAATTCTACAGGATTTTAAAAAAGAAAGAAAGAAAAAAATGCTTTATCATCCACCAATGAAATGCAGATACCACAAATATTTAAAATGTAAAAAACAAAAAAACAAAAAAAACAAACAAAATCTGTAAGGAGAAAAAAAAAAAAATTGGCAGTGGCTATTTACACTGTGCAAATAGCGATAGAAGCTATTTACACTAAATAGCAATTAGATACTATTTACACCAAGTGAAAAAAGCATATTTTCTTAGCGATAGATGCTATTTACACAAAGTGCAAATATCTGTAGATGCTATTTACACTAAGTGAAAATAGCAATATATTCTATTTACACTAAGTGACAATAGCAGCATTTTCTTAGTGGTATGCTATTTACACTAGATGAAAATAGCGATAGATTATCTTTACACCATGTAAACGTATCAGTTCCTTGCAATAAGAGTAAATAGTAATTAGATGCCATCCATACTTTATACTGGCAGATACTGTTTGTACCTCAGTATTTTTGTACATTAACAGGATGCAATAATATCATAGAGTGTAAATGATTATATTTATTAAAATTATTAAATGGATTAACTTTGTGTTCCTAAGAAGTCATACAGGTTTGGAGCGACATGAGGATGAGTAAATGATTCTTTTTTTTTTTACTTTTTCCTCTAAGTAGCATAAATAATAAATAGCAAAGAAAACGAAAATGACTGCCAGTTTGAATAGCCCAACATCTCTGGAAATCCATAGTTTTAATTCACTTTGGCCCAAGAATGATCTGCCAATGGTGGCTCCTGAAGGGTAACAGTCAGTTAGAAAAGAATCGGATCATCTTTTTTTTTTTTCCTTCTTTTTTTCTCAGTCTCCCTGAAACCACCCATCTAACATCCCGCTCAACCCCTGAGAAAATGAGTGGGAGAACTTCCGCTATAAATGCCAGAGCTGCTCTCCTCAGACAAGAGATTACTCTTTGAGACATTTTATGCATTTCAGTCCTTCTCGTCGCAGCTCCTTCCAAATAGCACACTGCTTTCAGTTGGAAAATCCCTGATTATTTTATAAAGGCTCCTCACTCCCTGACGGCATAAATGGACGCCTCTTGGGTGTTATTCTGAGCAGATTATAATAGAAACAGTGTCTGCAGTCTGTTTGCTGTTTGTGCAGCTCACACACCAGTCAATATTCTTGTCACAGGTCTGTTCTGATAAAGTCACTAACGGGTGTATATTACACTAAATGTAAATATACTTACATTTAATTGTGCATAGTTAGGATACACTGTAAACCCCAAGACTCAAAATAATTAATTGATTTGAGTAGGACAAACTTAAATTAAACATAAAAGTTAATTTGCCTGAACTAATTTGAGTATTTAGCACTTTATTTTTCTTTTAAGTTCACAGAACTGATATATTTTAAGTAAACTGAACTGTTTCATTGTTTTGAGATTTATGAACTAATTTCTTTTAATTTAGATGAACTTAAGTTTAACTGAAACTGGAATTTCCTTTTTCCAGCATGCTTTGCCCATGGCACTAGAAAGGAGAGTAAATGTGTTATATAATTTTTTCTTTTTCTTTTCTTTTTTTCCCCTTTTTTTTATTTTTTTTTATGTGTGTGTGTGTGTGTGTGCAAGATTACTGTTAAGTGGGATATTTAGTAGTGATTAATGTTTTGTTATGCTAACTTAGAAGAGTTTCTGATATGTTGGTTTTTGGAGAGTTACCATCGTGGTGACAAGTGGTGCATGCGGCTTGGTTTGAGAGCTTTGTTTAAATGCTTTATATTGCTTTACTCATTCAGCAAGTGCTATAACATGCTATTGTTGCAAATTAGCAAGTTAGCATTTTCTGAATTAGCTTGTTATAATTAGCTAAGTTTACACAAATAAAAATGTTTACATTGAGGTTACATGATCATTTTAAGTTAAATGTATGAATTAGTGTACTCAAACATTTTAAGTTAAGAACAATTAAAATGTATGAGTACAAAAATAGATATCTGCCAGTTCTGCTTATTTAAACTTTGGTGTTGTATTGTTAACAAATTCAAACTGGTAGAAGCTAGTCAAAGTAGACAGATCCTATCATGAAAAGGTGTGACATGCCATCAAAAAAAAAAAAAAACTAAGAAAAATTAAATCACATTATTAACACATGGCACACGCTGATTGGTCTCTGTTGATCCTGCAGCCAATGAGATTGCTTACGCAACATTTAAATAGTCTGGTTCAGTGTTTGCTGTAAGCTAGTCCTGCAGCATGCTATCAGAGTTCCTCTGAATCCCTCCACCTCCCCCAGCTCCACCTGCCTAGATCTGCTAAGGGATTTATGTATGTTAAGTTAAGCATTGGGTGTAACTTCAATGGAAAGGCTCAAGAGCAGCTACAGTGGTCTATTATGCAGCGGAAGCATATCTTACATGCTCACAGCTTATATATAAAACCTGCACTAGATTTGATAGTTGGGAGCATGAAACAATCAAAATTTAAGAGACAAACATTTATCAACTAAACACAATTCAGTTCAGGCTAGTAATAATTCAAATGTAGAAATTATATATATATAAAAAATACTTCAGTGTTTACTTTTACAAACATCTCTTTACATTTGTACAAAGAAAGCAATATTTGTACAGTTTTGGGACGCCACTAAGCAAATCCAGTTGAGAACCTCTACTCTGTAGCAGTTATCCACATGAATTATTTTTATTAACTTGCTGGTCTTTTTTTAATTCTATTTGTTGGCAACTTTCTAGGTCACTGCAAAGAAATGTCACGTCGCATTCCTCAGCATTTAACCTTCTTCACACAACATCACAAGCCTCCAAATGTCTTAAATCAATAAACAAGCCTAGATGCTGCTGATGGAAATTTTACATGACTTTTGCAGTGACCTGGATGAGTGAAAACCTTTATAGACACTGCAGTGTAACAATCCCTCAGAGAAACACTGATCCGAACACAATAGCAATACCCAGCAGATGTACATTGCATTTAATCATTAATTATAGATTGCACACCCTAAAAAAAAATGCTTTTCAAATGACACTTTCTGAATAAGCATTTTTAAAAGTAGTATTAATAAATCTAATTTTGTTTGGATTAAAGACGATATTATGATGTTTTAAAGAAGACCTATTATGACCTATTTTTACATGTTCGACTTTCTTATAATGTTGCTGTTTGAGCATGACAAAGGTCTGCAACAATTCCAAAGTCACTCCAGAGTTTTCTTCCAAACACATCACAATATTCCACGTTTGAATAATTTCCACTTAAGGCATATGCAAAAAAAGGGGGTGAGGTTGAGTTAGTTAGTGTGTTGAAACTAGCAGTTATGGTAAGGGTTGTGACATTTCCCTAAACAAGCCGAAAGTGGTTGGCCATTCACAACACACTGGTCCAGCCGACCAATCAGAGCACACTGTACTTTTCGGAAGGAGGGGCTTCATAGAGACAGGAACTTAACAAGGCTGTGTTTCTCAAAAGCTGATGATGTTGATCGTAGAGAACATTAGTGACAATGGTCTCCACAATCAACTTGGGCTCACAATGCTTTTGGGAAACACAGCCCAGAGCGACTGGGAAGAGCGGTGCTGAAGCAAGCAATAAAAAGTATTCAAGTAGACTCCACAAACAAAATCAAGACTTTGTAAAAGGACATAATATGGCCTCTTTAAAGCTGACTGGACAAACTTTTATAAAACCTTTAAAAAAGAATGTGTTATATAAGATTAATTAAGATTTTATTACTTCACATGACGTTTCCAAGGCCATTTTTCCATTTATTTTGTATATATATTTTTGTATATATCTTTTAATCAGCATTATTTTGATTTATTTCTGTGAACAGAGCTGTATTAATCAACATCATGTAATGTATTTCTATAAAACAAGACTGCTAAGACTGCTTTAGTGAGAGGATTCAACAGGCTCAGCACTAGATCACACTTTTCCAAACATGAATCACTGCCTCCATCATGTGGCCACTGTTTGTTAAAACCTGTACATGTACTGATCACATCAGATAATTCAGATAATGTGACCCATGTTACAAATAAGTGCTGGAGTTTTGCTGCAAACCAGATGATTCACAGTTTAAAAACAATGCATTATTTACACAAAAACCTGATTTAATTTAATAAGCCAACAAAATAAATTACATGTTTCTCTATATATTTCATCTGCTATCATAGATAGATGAGAACAGAATGTAAGACTATCAACTTTTATCATGTATAAGTGCTATACGAATCAAAGTTGTTCTCCATGGTAAAATTACTCTATTGCAGTATTTGTAAATTGTAAATTATTTTCATGCTTGTGGTTAGTATGTCATAAGACAAAGGACATATAACATAGTGGATGATACATATATATCTCCAAAGTCCATGACATGAACAAAAGAATGACAGTTAGAAATCAACAGCAGCGCCCCCTATGGGCCAATATCTGCCTATTTGCTATGACCTAAACAGCTCTACATATGATTTAAACCATCCAGTCACTCTACAGCAGCAAAAACAACTCCACCAAAGGACCACTGTCCTGCGTTTAAATGTGTGTGATGGTCAAACTCTGGGAATACATGCAATACACAACCTGTAAAAATGAGCATCAACTGATTTGAAGCAGTGATTCGTAATGTCTGTGGAGAAGGATTGTTACAGGCAATCAAAAGCTGCAGCATGAACACCCTGGATAAAGAAGACATGGAGAGTCCAGATGTTTTTATGAACCTGAAAAGTGAAAATCGCAAGGAAATATAGAGCGGTAATCTACTGTGGATCCAATTTGTTTGCTTCTGTAGGAGAAATATAAAACATCCATGTATAACATATCCGAAGTGCCATAGCAATCCACCTGCTGTCCCATATGTGCATGGTAGAAAGTTGACTTCCCTAGTTGTACAGGTCAGCAATAATTGTGCCAAATGAAACCTGTCTTACCTTTCACCTTAAGTGTTCCCTTTTAATTCATATGCTCATGTGATTGTTTTTGTTTGCTAGCATGTCATGTCAGCTAGCATTGTGCTACCAGTTTACAGTGAAGAGTAAAATTCAAGATGGCCTCTCAACAGGAGTTGTCCAACTTCCCATAAGTGCCATATGTAGTTCACAGGTGTCCAGCCATCTTAAGTCATATTAGAAAGGGCATTGCAAGCTTTACTGGTTGGAATGGAGAAGGAAAAACGACCATGAGTTATATAATAGATAGACAGACAAACAGCCAGAAAGATATATAGATAGATGCATATTGTAAATTAACCAAATCATTTTTATTTCCATATAAATGTAGGGGTTTCATATATGACGAATTCTATTAATTTAAATATTTTATATTTTATTTCTGTTTTTGCGTTCTGTGTGGATGTTTTAAGGCGTTTCAAATTAAGGAATTTTGTGAAGTGAAGTCTGCATAGGGACCTTGTGAATTTGAATGCAGCTTTTGGTTTTGAAACTGAAATCCCCTGGACACTTATTTTATCAAGTTTATTTTTGGGCTGTCAGTAGATTCAAATAATAAATCATATATTTTGATGGTTTGTTTGTCTGCTTTTCAGTTGCTCTCTTGTTTAACTGCAATGATACCCAAATATTCCTTAGCAAAGACAGCAGATGTTGTTTGGTAAATTTCCAGTTTCAGTTTGATGCAACCATTAAGCATTTCTCCATTTACTGGTAATTAGGAGTCTAATTGTTGTGTGTTTATTGAACACAGTGTTGATGCTCTTGTTGTAACAAGTCAGTGTGTGTGCGCGTGTGTTCGTATTAAAGTATGTGAATTATATTGACAGCTGGACGGTGGATTTCTAGTTCCCAACAACAAGCTTTGCAGGTGACTTTTCTGTTAATGTTGGAGTTTTTATGTTTCTCATGCTGTAGAGTGGAGCTTGTGGACTGCTGATGACTGTAGTGTGTGCTGCTTTAGCTACTCATTGAGCAATAGCTGTGCTAATGTTCGTGTAGAGATAAATCAATTCTAATCTGCTCATCCAATAAATCACATTTAGTAAAAATAAATAAATAAATAAATAAAATTAGCATGTTAATTTAAATTACTTGTTAACTGAAAGAGATAATTAAATTAGTTCACTACATAGAGACTTAATAAAAAAGAAAAAGAAAGAAATTAACTTTGCTCAACAAAACATTGTGGACTTGTGGAAAAGTTCTCAATTTAATTAAGTTCAGTTAAGTTCACACAAAGCCATATTGAAAACAAATTTTGAAGTTGTTATGTTTCTAATAAGTAACTAGATAAGAATGTTTGGGGTGTGCGTGTGCAGTTTACGTTGTAGAATAAAACATACAAAAGTATTGTAAGGTTATATTTACCACAGACCTTATTTTACTTATAAATTGAAAACCCATTATAAAAAAAACCCATAGGCAAATATCAAACGGAACCACTCTATTACAGTTACTAATTCTAAACTCAAAGCACTTAAAATGGCATATGCTGAGGACATCTCTTGGTTAAATGGGTGTAACTGCAATGGAAAGGCTCAAGAGCAGCTACAGTGGTTTGGAAATATATAATCTATATTATCTTTAATTCACTTCTGATTATTTGCTCTGATTCTCTGAATCATTTTGATTAATGATTATAATGATTAAGGATTGTATATTTAATGAATATAGCTTAACTTTGTGTATGTGTGCGTGCATTCATACTAATATATACACTTAAGTGTCTCTAGGGTTTTGTTATATCAATGAAAACGTCAATTGTTTGCCAATTAATTGTCAATTATTAAGTTTAACATTAATTTGGCGTACAAAAAAAAAATAATTTTGATGGACTGGGTTGTAAGTTTGTCTGAAAAGACAAAGTATTATGGACATCATGGCATCAAGCATGAGTTTAGTCTTAAATGTTAAATATGTTTTATTTATTTGTACAAAACATCTGTATATATACTTTATCTAACTGCAATAAAACAGATGTTATTTTCCCATCCATTTAGCAGCATTCGGGTCAAGAACTAAAGAAAACGGTCAACAATACAGCTCAAAAGTGGTTTTCTCAAAGGTGTTGTAGAGACACAGAAGCCCAAAATAAAGGCCCAAACTAATAAAGAAACACAGCCCACAGAAGAGGTGAGAGATCACAAGAGGAAAATTATATTACCATACCACAGAGAGAAAGAAATAAAAAGATTAAAAAAAAAAAAGTTTGTCACTCCAAGGACAGCCAGCCATTACATGTGTTCAGGCCAGAGTCAAAGTGCACAGTTTTGGATCCTCTTCTTGCAAAATGAACGAAATCTGATACTAGAATTGACTTGTTCACACTACCAAAAGCAACTACTGTATTCTCTACCAAAAGGCTGTAGCTGTAGTGAAACCCTAGCATCAACCATGTGTAGTGATGTTTGTGACGTGTCTGAAATGTCACTATCATTAAATACATGGCCAATTAGGTACCGCTCTGCTATTGTATATAAACCTGTTGTTTATGCCCTCTGAAGTGCATCTTGGTCGAAAGCCTGCCCCTTTCTTTCACTGCTGTGGATTGCGGAGGTACGCGTTTTTAGCAATGTAGCTTCGTTGTTTGATTTCGGTGTTATGCAGTGATATCATGCGATCTTTACTTGAGTAGTGTGACGTCGGTCCACCATGGCTCTGTGTCTGTGTGTGTGGGTGTGTGTGCTGCTCACCATAGACATAATAAATACATAAACACCCTACTGGCCGGTTTGGACTGTTGTTGCGATACGTCAACGAGTCCGCCATATTGTGCGGGGCAAGACTCCTCATTAAACAATTGCAAGTAAACGGGGAGCTGCGGCTTTTCTGGACAAAAAGCGCAATAAAGTTTACATTTCTCAACCGATTCCAACGGTTTATGATCTGTGTGGAGTACGAAAAAGGTTGTGTCTCCAATTACTCAGAATCTCGCTAGTTTGAACTTGAAAATGATTCATTCTGTCATAAGGAATTGTGAAAACTCACGCTTCTCAAGCATAGATTTGGTTTATTTTTCAAGGTTAATAATTGTGGAGATGTTCCTAATGTAATATAATTTAATGTACATGATTGAATGTGCACATCGATTTTAATTGTGATAATGCTTTTCTGTCTTCAACAACGCTATTTTAGCTTTTTCCCCTCGTGCCTTTAGCTTTTCTTCTTGAATCACATCACAGGATGTCAAATAAAAAGGACAATTTCAAATAAATATGAAGATAATTTGCATCTCCAAGACCTAAGCATTTCACAGATTTCAAAATAATTTAAAATAATTTGTTTTGATTCAAATGGATTCCAACAAGATATAAAAAGGATTGGGCTTAAAAGATTTCTTATCCTGTGGCTCGCTCTAGTGGACAACATTAAAAGCACAGTTTGTATTAATTATTATAAGACAATCCTTAAAAGATCCAGTAAAACATTTAAGATACAGCGGTAGAAAATATTTTAGTACAATCAAAGTACAATATAAATTGTATGTGGTCTTATTCTACAGCATATTATTAGCCTATATTATTATTATTATAAATAGCCTAAAAATACAATTGAGTATAAAAACAGTAAAATATAGTTTAATGTAGTAGTAATATAATAACTATGAATAAAATAGCAGATAGTATATCATAAATTGTAAAATAATATTGTCAATAAAATAAAAATAGCAAATATTTATATCCGCTGACAGGCTTTCTTGATGTTTGTGTTGTCCTGGTTCCACTGGCTAAACTGGGGTAAAAATATAAATGAGCCACGATTAGATCAATCAAATCACCTGCTCTTCGGAGATGAGTCGGTTTAGGTCTATCTGTAATTCTGGCAGCCTGAGTTGTCCTGTCAAAGTCCTCTGGCTTCATTGCACGGAAGACTCACTAGCGATTTTGATTAGTTAATGAGGTAACACTTTAGAATAATGGCCTGCCATTAATAAGTAACTATGCAGGAAGTAATGCAGGACTAATGAGTAGTACTACATTAACACTTCAGCTACTACTATTAACTACTACTATTAATATAGAAACAAGCTAAATCTGATATTACTTACTAAGATAGTTCCTTATTAGCTAATCAATAATTAATAAGATTGGCATCATTAAGAACTAATAATCAATAATTAATAAGATTGGCATCATTAAGAACTAATAGTAGCTATGACAAATTATAAAGAATTACTAATTAATTACTAATCACAACATTAAAGTGTCGGAGAGGTGAGCAATTATCTTTTTTTACTCTCAATGTGGTCATAAAATGCATCATTAATTACTCAAGTGTTACCTAGGCACTATGCAGGAACTACTAGTGATCAGGAAAAAAACATCTTTTTCACTTTAAAATAATGGTCCAGATCACTAGTAGTTCTTGAAGATTGTCCTTTTTTACTCTTAACATGGTCATAAAATGCATCACTAATTACTCAAGTGTTGCCTAGTCATTCTTCAAGAACTACTAGTGATCTGGACCATTATTTTAAAGTGAAAAAGATGTTTTTTTTTCTGATCACTAGTAGTTCCTGCATAGTGACTAGGTAACACTTGAGTAATTAATGATGCATTTTATGACTATAATCAGAGTAAAAATGATGACTAATTACGTCTCAGACACACGATAATGTTCTTTACAATTTGTCCATTAGTTAATAGTTATTAAAGATGGTAATCTCAATAGGTAATTATTGATTAGCTAATAATGAACTATCTTCTAAATTTGATATTACTTACTAATTAGTTAAGCTTGTTTCTATATTAGTTAATAGTAGTAGCTGAAGTGTTAATGTAGTACTACTCATTACTTCCTGCATAGTTACTTATTAATGACGGACCATTATTCTAAAGTGTTACCGTTAATGATATAAAATATAATCTCAGACTTCATAAGAAGCATGTAAACTTTATATTATTTCTTATAAATCTCAGTTTTCATAGATAACTAGCATTGTCGTTAGCTTTTAATAGTCTGACTTTGGTGGTCAATTAGCTGTCAAAACAATTGTATAATGACCAAATACAACCAGAAACAACTGTTCAGACTTACATGTGAAAGGTAATTACTTGACAAGTGGTTTTGATTGTGCGACGGTTTGTAAAACCTCAAAATAGTCAGGCATCTTTTCTTCAGTCCTCTTATGACAGTTACAGCATGTTGCCCCGCACAATAAGGAGGCGCCGTTGACGTGCGATCCAGCGGCCAATAGGGCGTCTATGTATTTATTATGTCTATGCTGCTTACCCCCAGGTAAGTTTTAATCTGGTGCATTCTCGGTGTTGTGGGAAGTTTGGTCTGAGTTAACTATAATTATGCGTTTTAGTGCGGTGTGTCTTCAGGACTCTCACCTGTGCCTCATGGCAGCGCAATAGCCAGGTTGGAGCACCAGCTGTTAATATATATATAACTAAAGGAGCTACTATATCATGTGTGTGGTTGTGAGTGTCACGTCGTCTAATTATTAGGTGAGTAAATTGTTTATTTTCTTTTGTAAGTCGTTGTATGTCTCTTTAAATTGAGATTTGTAACAGAGGTTTGTGTTCAGGGTCCTCGTTGCATGCATTGCAGTTCACTCTTTCTCTCTCCAACCCTTGCTCTGAGCCGCGCTGCTGCTTGGGTCGTCAACACTTCTTGTCCTATGGCTAAGTGGGCCTGATGTTTTTTTTTTTGTTTTTTTTCGTGGTCGTACCATTTTTCATTTGGGTTATTTGCTTTTGTATTGATTTATCTTTGGTATTACTGTCACCAACCCTCAGGTTTGTGGAAATGTTTTTTTTTTTTAATTTTTTACGGTCACTATTAACTGGAGTGATTACCGCTATGTGGTATTCGTGATCTCGGTCATTTTGAAACCTTGAGCCGTGATCAGCTCTGAGTTTGTGTGATCTTTGCATTGTTGTGGCAGTATATGTCGTTTTTGTCTTTAATTTGTCTTTTTATTTGTAAAATTGATTATTTTGTTCATTTGAGTATTGTGGATTTTTCTTGGTTTTGTTATATTTCTTTAGTACATTGACTCTGACTGTGTTTTCTTTTTATTTATCTATCTGCCTATTTATATTGGTGTTTGGTCTGTTTGTCTTCTAATGTAATTTTTCTTTTTTGTATTTTGCAGGGCTGGTTTTGGGTTGCACAGGCTTCACTCCAACAAGTGAATATATAGTATATACATATATACACACACATATATATATATATATATATATATATATATATTATATATTATATATATATTATATTATATTATATTATATATATATATATATATATATATATATATATATATATATATATTATATTATATTATATTATATTATATATATATATATATATATATATATATATATATATATATATATAAATATTTAAAATAATTATAAATATCTAATTTATAAATATATTATATATTTGATATAATTTTAATGCATTAAAGGGATTTAGATTTAGAACATCTAGTGAGTTGCACTTCTTGGAACTGTTTGTCGACTTAACCTCCAATATGTGGATTTTAGTTATTGGTCACGCATGTACAGTCTGCTGACCGGTTATCCTTTTTGTTACATCCCACAGATGCTGTTTTATCCTTTTCTCCAGCAGTAGCTCATAGTGTCAGAACTAGATGATATGCTAGAGGTCGTCCAAAGAGTAATAGAAATTTTTATGCTGCATAACACTGTGGTCCAGCATTAGCAGGGTCCCTCTGGGCGAATGGGGGCTGGTGAAGAGCGTCTCTAGGGCCGAACGGAGGCAGAAACGGGTCAAAGACAGAGGTCTTGATGTTCTGCAGCATTCGTGATGAATCACTCGTCTAGAGGCTGTTAAAGTTCTTGGATGTTCTCGAATGTGTGCTCTTCTCCAATGTTATGCTGTCAGTCGATTCATTTTTGCTTAATATTTTATCAGGATGCAAGGAAAAATGATTCCCATATCCTTGTTGTTGAGGTCAGAGGTCATGTGCCCAATCACACTGTAATGTTCTCCTATAGGAGACATATATTGTACTATATGGCCATAAAATGTATGTGATGTATCAAATATGATACTCAACAAAAAACACATATCATTGCTGTCGGGCAGATACCTTGTATCTCCATATTTTGTCTCTCTCTTTTTTTTTTTCTTTTTAAATGAATCATTACTATTGGGCACCTGTCTGTGGGTTTTGCAAATATTTAACCAGTTAAAAGTATTAAAAAGAGCTTGTGACTAAACCTTGTAACTCCATTGGCTCCTCAAACTGCCAGTAATACTTCAGTATAATTCCACTCCGGCTCTATCATGAGTGAAGTACCATCTGGACCATCTCTGCTTGTTTGCACATATATATATATATATATATATATATATATATAATGTGTGTGTGTATGAAAAAATAAAAGTGTCCACATAGCTACAGTAAACTTTATAACCTACAAATTGATGAAAACATAATGCGATGCACTTACTGCCTCAGATGCGGCCGTTCTAATGACGGACAAAACATGTATGACCAAACGTCTCTGAAATTCGCTTGTCAAAAACCTCGTAACTCTAATTGAGCTTGAGTTTTTAAAAATAATAATAATGACATGCAAGTGTCTGACTATAAAGTCCTTATATTAATGCAGTGTTTAATTAAATGCAGTTATTTATTAATTTCATTTTCTGAAAAGTTGCGTTTTTGGGAATATGAGGTTTCCACCAAAAAGCAACACTATGCAGATTGTACTCAAGGTATTCTGGTGCAAATCTATCTGTCATCTTTTAGAAAATAGCCTCTCCATGTTGGCATCTGTCTAATTTGACTGTGTCATGCCCTCAAACTGAAAAAACAAAACAAAGAAATTAGAATAAAATGACAGTACACTCAAATTGCTTACGAATGGGAGAAAGTGCAACGTGCAATATGGTGGAATAAGTCCCGCCTTCTAAATAAAAGAGCCAATCACTGATTGATCAAGTCATCGCATCACCGCAGCTGCTGAAACAGTTAATGTTCTGAGACGTGCGCTTAAGACTGCACATGCGCATTGGCTGGTCCAGCCAGAAAAATCTGATTTTTATCACTATTTTAACATAAGAAACCACATTTATGAAACAATTGTTGTCAGATTTCATTGGTTACTTCAAATATGAAATTTAATCGTAACTTGGTGAACATCTTTTTGATGTTTCCCCATTTAAACAGATAGCATTTCAAAGATGGCCACCGAGTGAAATGACTAGTCTTAAAGGGGCTTATGTAATATGAAATTCGAATGTACTACATCCGCCATGTTTTTACTTTCACATGACCTACCAGCGTCAGTGGCGTTGTTTCACTGCCATTTATAAATCCTCTCCTGTGGCCTTATGGGATAGTAAAGTGTCCATTGTATGTGCACTTCAGAATCTATGAGGATGTAGTAGGTCATCTGAGGAGTTTTCACCTACTTATTACTTTGTATTCGGACATACTGCTCTTTTGGTGTAACTACAGCATTTATGGGACCGTTCATGTCAGATTTTGTTGCTGATTTATTTAAATGTGAGTTCGGCAAGCAGTTTCTGAGGTTTCAGTATTCTCCCATTCAAGTAGACAAGACTTGGATGCCTGAAATAGCTGCAAATATGGCCACCGATTGAATAGGCTTTCCTGAAAGTGACTTAAGTAAAAGAAATTACAGCCCACACTGCATTTAATATAGGTTTAGTGTAGATAAACCAAGTTTATGACCAACACAATGTGTTGTGTGTGTGTGTGTGATGAATTATTGGCTGATGAGACATGCATCAACATTCAAGTGATATTTAGAAATCAAACACTCAAACTATGGAGACAAACCTAATGAAATAATATTCAGCCTGATGTTTGTTTCTTGTATTAGGCTGGTAAATCACAATTCAGCTGTTTAGGCTTTGATAAAATTGTCAATTTTCCAATTCAGCCTCTGTCATGATAATAAGTGCATGTTGTTGTGCCTATAGCATATTTCAATGGGATATTAACACATTTTCCCCATTGGCCCCTAATTCTGAACTCAAACCTTTCTTGTTTATCATTCTAACATCTTCCCTAACTTTTTTTCTTCATGAATAATTTATAATCACTTCTGGGACAAGTACATGACGGAGCATAGCCACATGTTCGGTATCTATCATTTGCACCTTGGTTCCAGGGCTGCTTAAATCTATTTTATTCCTATCACAGAGATTAGCTAACCTCCACTCTGATCATTAATTTCACATTTAGCTGTAGCAGCAGCACGAAATGGACTCCCTAAACACATCTAATCAAATCTCAGGAATAAGTCAGACGATGCTTTCAACACAAGGATCCGCGCCAACCTCTCCCGCATGCGATAAGCTCATAGCGTTTATTGGATAACAGCTACAACTCATGCATAACATCTCAAAGCAATTCTGCAGCGATTACACACACGCCGTGGGGGGTCATTGAGGCTTGGAGATGTGTCCCTGCTCAAGCGTTTCTGCTCATGGCACGTGATACACCTGTTTACTTTATCATTATCCATTTCATGCATTATGCATTCTGATTTGGGAGCTTTGAAAGCAGCTGATAATGAAATGGCACAAATTGCAATGCTTCAGGTATATAAACATGCTCTGATGCATATATTTTTGCAGTGTTGACCTTGCTTGACTGGTGAACTTCGTGAATGGTGTCAAAAAAATGCCTGGGGGGGAAATTCCAAAAGGTTTTAATTACATTTTGCTACATATAAAAGGTATTTTAAAGATTTTGAAGTGTCAAAAGGTCATTCGGTTTAACCGTCCAAAGACCCCAATATACAGCCATTTCATTTGTGATTAAAATGTAATAAATGTATATATATTTTTATTCTGGCATGATTTTATATCATCATATATCAACATAGTGCAAAATGGTATTAAAATTATGTGTAGACGTTGTAGCTTTGTTATGAGAAAGAATGTCCGGAAAAATTAATTTCATTGATGTCATTCAGAGTAACTAATATAACGGGACCATTTTGGATCAAGTCATGCGTTCAATATCATGTGACAGGATGTGACATCATTCAGACACCTGCAAAGGACCACTTGGTTGTGAAGCAACTCTCTTTTTGAGAGCGGTATCACTTTAGAATACTGATCCTTCATTAATGAAAAACTACACAGAAACAAATGAGTAATGCTTTTTGTCAGACTTATTTTTTAATAAGAATATGTTTAAATTGTAAAGTACAATTGTAATAAAAATAATATATACATTGTAGTGGAATTTGTTGTACTGCCCCTTAGATTTTCACATTAAAGTAATGAAAAGGATCAGGCATCTTATATGCTCGACAAAGCTGCATTTGAAAAATACAGTAAAAACAGTAATATTTTAAAATATTAAAATAATTTGTTTTTTCTTTTTTTTAATTTAATACATCCTTGATGAATAAAATGGGGGAAAAAAACATACATACATACTAATATATATATATATATATATATATATATATATATATATATATATATATATATATATATATATATATATACACATACATACATACATATACACACACACACACACACACACACATACACTATATATAAAGGCAATTCAGTAAAATGTTGCTTAAGGAACTGCTTAATTCAACCAAGGTCCTTATTTTTATCCACTAATCAGACTTTACAGTGTTTAGGAAAACTCATGAAGCATAACCCAAAATTGTAAATTAATCTAATAGTTTTCTTTATATTTTTTGCTTTTTATGTGTCTTTGTCTTTCAAAGGACAAGGCTTAATTAGCACAATTATGAATAATTCCCTGCAACGCATGCACTGTCTGAGACATCTTAAGAAATGTGCTACTGGTTAAACACACAATCTTGAAAGGAATTTTTCTTCTGTCTCACACATAGATATGAACACAGCTTGTCTCAGCAGTTCAGTGATTATGCATCTGTTCTGTGTGTGGTGGGATTACACTGAAACTAATTTAGCAAGAATCGCTGTTGATGCGCTTCTGATGCTACCTGGAGTATTCTCATGCTTGGTTGGCTCGGGGTTTCCATGAAAGGATGAGACCGCAATTGGAAAATTTGTTTTTTAATAGCAGAGGGTGCAAATAGATAGATAAATAGATAGATTTGTAGATTAAATTTGTATTTATTTGTATGGGTTGTTCAGCAGAAACCTTGTCAAATGAAATGACTAAAAATACAAATTTTCTAGCATAAATGGCATTGTTTTCTGAGAATGACCCAGATAGATCTACATATTTTATATGCTATTTGTATAGGCTGTATTTTTTATAAGGCTATATGTCTTTGTCTCTGTGATAAGCCAAAGAAGCTGCAAACATCAAAACTGTTGTAGTGCTTGGAGCAAAGCTGTGGCACTTAATGCAAGTGTGTGTTTGAGTCCTGTTCATTCCCTCGTCCTGTTCCTCATTCCCCTCCTTCTAAACTGTCTCAAGTATCACTGCCAATACAAAGTGGCAAAAAGGCCAAAAACAAAAAGAGTGTCCAACTAAAGTGTGATGGATCAGGACTCCACTTCATCTTTGACACTGCAGCGGGTCCGTTTCTGGCCCAGAGAGCATTATGGAGCTCTGTGAATGAGCCATCAAGCTTAAAGGATTCCCGTTTCTGATTTACAGCTATACAAGAGCGATACATCTAAAGAAACTCTGCTTACTCAGCTTATCCACTGCCAACAGCCGGCCAAGATGTTACATTTAGCACCGTGAGGAAGATCGAGTAGTGTTAATGCCTGAAGGATTTTGGCTGAAAGAGAACAGCATGGGAAGCAGGGCAGAGGAAGCCATAAAGTCTCTAAAAAGATGTTGTGTTAAACAGAATCTTTTTTTTTTCTTTTGTGCCTAGCTTATATGCCTGTTTGAAAGTTTAATGCCATTATATCTGACAACACAATCTGTAACTTGAAATGCAATGGCACTGGAAATAGCAGACTAAAGATGGTTTTGAAAACAGTTCAGCATAGTTATCCTGGAGAAAGTCTCGCCATCAGTCATATTCAGGTACAGGGACATGGCAGTTCTCTTCTGTAACGGCTGCCTCAAATCTGATTGGTTGGCTTGTATTAAAACTAGGTTTGTGATGGAGGAGGTTAGTGCCACAACAACCTACCACCCACCCACCCACCCACACACACCCACCCACCCACTCACCCACCCACACCCACACACCCACACACCCACCCACACACACACACACACCCACCCACACACCCACACACACACACATCCCCACACACCATGAACAACTGTTTCCATTTAAGTTCATTTATTCCTTCACTTGAAGTGTTATGTACTTGACTTTAGATCATTATCAATAGATCCTTGATTTAAGAAAGTATAATAAAATATATTATACATATTTATTTATTTAAATACAATTATATATATATAGTTTTTATGTTAGTTTATATTTAATATATACAATATTTAAAAATTATAATAAAGTTAAAATTCTGTTTTAAATTTTTTCTGTATTATCTCCAGGGAAATATATCATGACTCCATTCAATAAGCAGTTTTGTTTGTGAAACAATTAGTATTCATTCATTCATTCATTAAATCCTTCATTCACTCATTCATTCACTCACTCATTTAACTCATTCATTCATTAACTCACTCATTCATTCACTCACTCAATTATTCATTCACTCATTTATCCATTCATTCAATAAGTCACTTGTTCATTCATTAACTCACTCATTTATTCATTAACTCATTAATTCACTCATTAACTAACACACTCACTCATTCATTCATTCAATCATTCATTTAACTCACACACTCACTCATTCATTCATTTAATCATTCATTCACGTATTCATTCACTCATCATTCATTCATTAAATCATTTGTTCATTCATTTACTCATTCATTCATTCATTCATTAACTCACTTATTCAATCATTTATTAACTCACTCATTCAGCTCTCTCACTCCATTCATTAAATCATTCGTTCATTCATTCATTAACTCACTCACTCATTCATTAACTCATTCACTCCTAACACTAATATTCCATTATATTAGCATCACTATAATGTTACATATGGTAAGGCTACATATTATTATTATTTAATCATATAGCTTCAGATGACTTGGGCAATAGTGCACAAGTTGTGGAATTGTATTATTATTATTATTATTATTTTTAATTCTCAGTCAACATTCATTGTAATTGCATGAAAAATGAAAATCAGTCATATGGTTTTTGAAACATTAGGGTAAGAAAATTGACTAGTTAATTTTTCTATATGCAATTTTGCTTCTCAGATTTGTAGCTATTTTTACTGGAAACTAAATTATTTTTGTGTGGCAGTAATTGCGTGCAGTCACAGAATGTGTAGTCAGCTTATCGCATTGCACCTGGTTAGGACACAGCCAGTGTCGTAATGAAACCATCACCCATCCACTCCACTCCAGTTCTTTATCTCCTTTTCAATTCTCCATCTATTCTCCAACAGTTTTCCTCTTCCACCCCTTTCCTTAACCTCCCCCACCTCTTTGTGTTTGTCTTCACTGCCTCTCTCCAGCCAAAGAGATAGTGATAGTGAACAGAAACGGCTGCCTAGTCAAATCTGCGAGCGCTGTTATCAGCGACCGAGAGCGCTGGTTCGACAGGCCCGAGCGCTGGCGCACTGGTAAAAACTATTGTGTCACCCTGAACGGTGCCAAAAGCTTGTGCCAAGCTTAGAAACCCGTGCACGTTTGGAGCACACAACAGAGTGGTGTGAGGCTGCCAAGCTTGCAAATGAATAGCATTAAGTAGGGCGGAAGGATGCAGTAGAGGTGGAGAGAGACGTTAAGATGTATGTTTAATCACACAGGCAGATTGGACGGCTGGGATTGAGGGTTCAAAGGGGAAAGAGCCATAGAAATGTGACGTGATCGGCATGCCGAGGAAAGCAGGGTCGGATGCGAGCAAGTTCACACAAGGACAATGTTGTTTAGGGTGAACTGAAAGAAACGAATAGCCTTCAAAAGAGGATGACAGCCATTATGCTATAGTGACAACTGGCCTACGACGATTTCTGTAGCCCTGTTTATTCTGAAAAGTTTCAATGACCTCCACAAATGAATCTAAATCATGCTGCCGTGCAGAAAAAGAAGTTGAGGGAGCTGAATTGGAAAGAAGCAAATCCCATTAACTTTTTCCCCCGCCATTGACGGAATTTTCCGCCAATCCATGTTATACGGTAGGGGGCGCTGTTACGCATCTTTTGAAAGAATACAGAATCTCCATTGCACAGCTTGGACTCGATCTACTCGCTTGATGTTTTGATCATCATTCTGAATCCAATCCAGATGTAGACTTTTGTAGATTTTCTGGATGTAGCTTTTCTCAGCTTTTTGTTCAAATTGTTGCTTTTTTAATGATACTTGCCAACATTCAAGTGTCTATAAAAAAAAAAAAGACTGCATAAAGAATAGCATAAATGCATGAAGAACAAAATTTAAGTTTTGTGAAAATGATCAAAAAATTATTTAATTTATTTGTACAAATTAAAATTAAACATTTACAAAAAGTGGTGTAGAAACAGTTCAGTTTTAACTCTGAAAGTGCTAGTAAATGTCACAAATAAATGAAGGGCAAGTAACACATTGAATTAAACATGATTTTTTTTTTTTTTTTTTTTTTTAAGTGGAATGTATTTTCTTTTCAAATATACTCCAATAACCTTTTTATTTTTTATGTGCAACTTCAAAATATTCATATAAATCCCTGTGTTATTGCATATTAGTATGACATCTGCTTAAAAATGTGGTGTTAAACCTGAAAAAGCAAGACTTCAGTGTGACACATCCATCTAAAAGAAAGCAAAGTCACTTTTCGGAAGTTAGCTTTTGATGAAGACCGAATTGCAAACATATAATCAGTTTGACTGTAATATTCAAGGCCTTCTCTCTGTGTTAACACATTCATTTATTGTTAGGGTAATTTGAAAGCGGTGGATTGAAATGCATTTGTTATGGAGAGATATCTGAATGAGCCTCACTAGATGGAAAGGAGATAGGAAATTAATCAGTTTGAGAAGTCTGTGCTTAACAGACAGTCCGGTTTTGCCTCTGTAATCTGCTTCTTGAAGTGTATGTGGGTCAGAAAGAGTAAGATTACGATTCAGATTTCAGAATGTGTACAAATAAAGAGAAGTTGAAAAGAAAGGAAGATGGAGATGGAGTAACAACAGAACAAGGTCTTGGCTATGCACTCCTCTTGCACTGTAGCCTGTGTGGGTACGACTGGAGTGAATCTCAATGTGTTCGCGATGCGTGGGTGTATCTTGCATGCTAAACAGGACTGGGAGCCAAAGCTAGGTTTACAAAGCTAGGCACATTTATAATAGAAGGCAGGTAGTTGTTATAATGATGTCAGAAGACCTATAAAAATACACATGCACATTATATAAAAGGGTATAAGTGTTTTTCAGAGCAAAAATATGTCTGACAAATTTCTAAATATTTTGCCTAAACACACACACACACACACACAGATAAATTAAATAATAATAAATTATATATATATATATATATATATATATATATATATATATATATATATATATATAGGGTTAGGGTTAGGCTACATTACAATTACACTACATTAAGTATATAAATTTTAAAGCGTCAAAACAAATTGTAAAATATGAGTCACATATTTCAGGTCTAAACAACTACATTCTCATCTAAAAAAAACTACAGTTCGTGGTACAACAAGTGTTACATATACATATACATATACATATATGTATATATATATATATATATATATATATATATATATATATATACCCATTGGGCTCCATGGCTCCATGGCATGGACTCCACTAGACCCCTGAAGGTGTGCTGTGGTATCTGGCACCAAGATGTTAGCAGCAGATCCTTTAAGTCCTGTCAATTGCGAGGTGGAGCCTCCATGGATCGGACTTGTTTTTTCAGCACATCCCACAGATGCTCGATTGGATTGAAATCTGGGGAATTTGGAGGCCAAGTCAACACCTCAGACTCGCTGTTGTGCTCCTCAAACCATTCCTGAACCACTTTTGCTGGCACATTATCCTGCTAAAAAAGAGGCCACAGCCACCAGGGAATACCGTTTCCATGAAAGGGTGTACATGGTCTGCAACAATGCTTAGGTAGGTGGTACATGTCAAAGTAACATCCACATGGATGGCAGGACCCAAGGTTTCCCAGCAGAACATTGGTCAAAGCATCACACTGCCTCCGTCGGCTTGCCTTCTTCCCATAGTGCATCCTGGTGCCATGTGTTCCCCAGGTAAGCGACACAAATGCACCTGTCCATCCACGTGAAGTAAAAGAAAACGTGATTCATCAGACCAGGCCACCTTCTTCAATTGCTCCGTCATCCAGTTCTGATGTCCACAGGTAGCTCTTTCGGCGGTGGTCAGCGTGGGCACCCTGACTGGTCTGCGGCTATGCAGCCCCATACGCAACAAACTGCGATGCACAGTGTATTCTGAAACCTTTCTATCAGAACCAGCATTAACTTCTTGAGCAATTTGAGCTACAGCTCGTCTGTTTGATTGGATCACACAGGCCAGCATTCGCTCCCCACGTGCATCAATGAGCCTTGGCCGCCCATGACCCTGTCGCCGGTTCAGCACTGTTCCTTTCCTTGGACCGCTTTTGATAGATACTGACCACTGCAGACCGGGAACATCCCACAAAAGCTGCAGTTTTGGAGATGCTCTGACCCAGTCGTCTTGCCGTCACAATTTGGTCCTTGTCAAACTCGCTCAAATCCTTACGCTTGCCCATTTTTCCTGCTTCTAACACATCAACTTTGAGAACAAAATGTTCACTTGCTGCCTACTATATATATATATATATATATATATATATATATATATATATATATATATATATATATATATATATATATATATATGAAGAGATAATCAGTGTTATTCACTTCACCTGTCAGTGGTCATAATGTTATGCCTGATGTATATATTATAAATACATATAAATGTTATAAAAATATTATACGTTAATATAAAAGTAATTTCTATTAATACTGTCTGATATATTTTACTGACCGACCTAGAAACTTTTATTTTATTGGGTTGAGATAAGATTCACCCATATTTGTTTTAAATCAGATTCTGTTATTGGATTATGCATGCCAGCCCCTCAAAAAACATGTTGCTATAAAGGATATGACCTCGCACAGCTTTCAAACTAATATACAAAAAAAAAGGAAACTTCCATTCATACCTGAAAAAAAAAAAAACTATTGAATTGGCCTTTATGAACTAGTCCAATGAATCCATTCACAGTTCTGCTACCGAAATAGCACAGTTGCTTCAGATATAAGGCAGGCTTTGGACCTCCATTCAAATAAAAGGGTTACTTGACCATATCTAATAGACTGAATTAGAAACTGTGGGTGCACTATCCTTTAGTTTATGAGCACAATGCAGGTTTTAGGTTTGAATGAGCTTGTGGGAACAATATCCCCGGTCTGGATCTCTAATAACTTTTCCCTCATCGTTTGGTCTTCTGAGATACCACAGAAAATTAGAGATTATATTGCACACAGAATCAGATAAAACCCAAGACACAATACCACAATATTGCCATGTTTGTTGTCAAAAGAAAATTATTACAGTAATAAATAGTATCGCAAAGAACGCAGGATGAACTTGATACTGAAGCTGATGTGTTCTTATTGTTAAGGTAGGAACTACAATTTATTGTTTTTTATTATGTACTGGGAGATAGGGAAGCTTCAAGATTCATTTAACATATGTTGACCATATGGCGGGACAAGTTGTCACAATGAAAACCTTATTGACAATGAGTCGTGAGAAATGACTTTGTCTGAAATCTGAAATACTAACATCTAATGTTTGAAAAAAGTAATTTTCCATAACAAATTTAATGGCTTTTCGTCAAAATTTAAACAGTACTATGCTTATGCAACTACAAAAAAAAAAAATTCATCAAACAGCAAAAAATGAAAACAAATATTGTTTTATATTGTTTACATATGTATTATTATTTGGAACAGCATAAATATTATGAACAGCAGCTACGCTAATTATTCTCCATTCGCTTTGCCATTTGCTTTTCCGTTTTTCCGTTGACTAGAGAGTACATCAGCTTCAGTTTGGATCCAGCCTCTTAAGAAGACCTCAGATGACGAACACCTTTGAAGAGACGGCGCCAACTCCTGCAAGGACTTCAGAAGATGCAACATCTGGATCAACCCGCACATTCCCAAATTTCTATATATCCTAATTATTGTTAATATGTAATTCATTTTTCCAGGAGCTCATTGCTTCTACCTTCAATTAAATTGCTAACAGTAACTGTAAATAAATTGCCTAAATTATTACATTATTAGCTAACTGCATTCTCTAAATTGTAATGTTGACATGTATTCTCTGTAAAGCTGCTTTGAAACGATATGTATCGTGAAAAGTGCTATACAAATAAATGTGAACTGAATTGAATATTGTAATTCAACCAATTAATGGATTGTGGAGTTAAAACACATAAAAACGTATGTGACAACTTGCCCCAATATATATGACAACTTGACTTGATATTTATCTTCTACACAATTACAACATCAAAAAGATTTAAATAGGTAACATAAAAATGGCTGCTAATGAAAAAGTGATTTTTATTTACTTATCATCTTAACAAGTGCTTTGATTGCAAAACGATTCAAATAAACAGTTTTGCATCAGCCATCCTGTTAATTTTGTTACGAGCAAAATGGTACAACATGAAAATACCAGATGTTTAATTATCTCACAGGCGTTGTTCAAAGAGACGCCTCGCCCCTGTTAATCATATTGATTTCAGTCTTCGAAGGCATCAATCATTAATACGCAGTCATATCGGTCATCAGACAAAAGGGTGCCACTTTAACTGGCATCAAATATGAGAAAGCAGATGTTTAAAATAGAAGCTCATCAACTAAAAGTGCTTACATAAACCCATGCAGTTCTCATTCAAGCACTAGGTGGCACTGTTGGTTCAGGGAAACGGTTGCTTTTTGCCTTCTGAGGGGAGAAAAGAACGAAAACATTGCAGCAGTGTTAATTATTTTGGATTTTATACCGTTTGTTTCTGGGTCAGTAATGCATCCTTACGTTTAATGGAACCATTTTTACCCAAATCGGGCTAAATCCATCATTACGAGACGGTGCGTGAGTTCTACGTGTGTGTGTGTGTGTAGTTTGTGTAAAGTTGTGAGTTATGGTGGCTGACAGGCTATCTTTGAAATTGGAGATCCCTTAGATCTACGTTCACAGATGATCATGAGAGGCAGTAAACCGCACCGTGAAACACATCCACGTTTTTTTTTTTCCGTGGGGTTCTGTGAGCACCGTGAAAATCATATCTAATACAGCTGGCTCACACAGTGCTGCTGTCTGCCTCGAACATGAAGTGTGCTGCCCAATTAAAATCTGAAATAGTTCTGCTCTTATCTGGAAGACCGTAGACACGTGCCTCACATGGATCGAGAAGCACGTCTGACAGCTCCGTTAGAAGATGCGCACGCGGTTTTCTTGTTTAGATAAAATTATACTGATGTCACGCTACCGGCAAACCGCATTTCTGGGTACTTCAGAGCAGCTTTTAGTGATGATATGAACAGCACTATGCTTCTAATGGGCATTATATAATGTTAAAGGGTGCATTCAATACATAGGCTATATATTTGTCATGTCGCGCGACCAGATATGGCAGTCGTCTGGGACTGACACCCATCCACATGGATCAGCCACGATCAATAATAACGAGATGAGGTAGGTCATGTGATCTCATCATGGCAGCTCCCATGAGGTGGTCCACCATGTGTAGGCTACAGTAAAACTTTAATTATAGGCTATGGATTTGACGTCATCTCATGTTAGATGTGATTTTAAACAAATGTATTATGTTAATTTTGAGAGATAAATCGTGAGTTAAAATGTGAGTGCACCTTTAATGAAAGTTATTATAATGTCATACCTATGGTTTATACTTTATAGCTAATATTTATTTATTTATTCTATTTATATACCATCAGACACACAATATGTCTTTACTGTTTAAATAAACATTGGTTCGAGTTAGTTGCTTAAAGGGATAAATGACCCAAAAAAATGAAAATGATCTCATCATTTACTCACCCTCAAATTGTTCTAAACATATATGAATTTCTTTCTTCTGCTGAACATAGAAGATATTGTGAAGAATATGGGTAATATGGGCTCCATTGACTTCTATAGTATGGAAGAAGGAAAAAAAAAAAAAAAAAAAGTATGGAAGTCAATAGGGTTGTTGGGGGAAGTTCAAAAATCATAATCAAATCACCAGTCCCTGGTTAGAAGTCTAAAACGTAATTAATAAAGAGAAATTTCGATATAAGAGAAGAGGAGCTTAAATTTGTTGCACAGCTCTATTTGTTTGAACCACGAGAGGCATCTAAGCTTCCAGTATTCCTACATCCTGCGTCATACATCGCTTCAGAGGATTACTCATTTGGCGCAAATCTGTGTACAGTCGTCTGCTGGAAGCTAGTTATTCTAATTTATAAAGTTTTAAATAAAAAAAAAAAATAAGTCTCTGATTATGTTCGTCTGAAAGAAGATAAGTAAATCATGTTATTAATAAGCTGGTATGTTTGCATGTAGCCTTAAATAAGTAGTTTTTTTTCTCTCTCTCCCTCTGAAATTTTAAAGGGATAGTTCACCCAAAAATAAAAAAAATTATCCCTTTAAAAATTCAGAGAGAGAGAAAAAAAAAAAAAAAAAAAAAAAAAACTTATTTAAGGCTACATGCTTATTAATATCCTCTGTAAAAATGAATCTTACCAGAAAAGTCAACATGTAATCTTAATGCCTTCTGAACATCAACGGTACAACATCATATGATGCTGCATTAGAGGTGATGTTTACAAGCGCTAACCATCAAATTAAGAGCCAAATTAAGCAGCCATGCCATTTCATCTGTCATCAACACATAGGTTAATCTGGCAAACATATACCACTATGAGCGTGTGTATGTCGGCAAGTTCTGATACATCATGACACCTTGATAATGCTCAAGGCTGGTCACTGGACCCAGTGCTAACTTTGCCTTAATGAAGAAGTGTTTTGGCTCTTTATGTCAGCTTCTGTTCGACAGTCGTGTATTATATGTCTAAGAATAAATATAGCATGATACTAAAGAGGCTGAACTCTTAAATATACCTTAGTGATGGTTATAATTTACTTTGTATTTAAAGTTAAAGAAGCGAGAGTAAATGTCTAATGAATTAGTGAACATAGAATGACACAGTATGTTAATGAGAGGGTAAGTGAATAAATGAATCACTGAGCGATTGAATGAATCATTGAGTTAGTTAATTAGTGAGTGAATCTGTGAGTCATTATCTCTTTTCCAACATTTCTCTCATCTTGTTCGTTGTATTGGTATGCAGCAGTGCATTTTGGGATTTCATACATTGTGTAGGATATAATGCTGCCTGAAATATTTCTTAGAAAGCAACACAATGCTTCCTACCTTTTGGAACAGCATTTAAGTGATGCCTTACAATGAGTCAATGAGGGAATCGATGAGTCAGTGAGTGAATGAGTGAGTCAGAATCTCTGTGCAAGAGACTCTGCATAATTTATTTAAAACGAGTTTGAATTAGAATGTTTCTAAGGTACGACATGATACGCATGCTAATGTGATAAGCATAAAAACTATTTTTAAAATCTATTATTTATTAGACTTAATGACTTTTTATTGATACTTTTCTATATTGAATGAAATATGTTTGTAATCAACATTCTGTTGCAATACAGTCTGGGATTGCTGATATAGGTAATGTTGTCGAAATAATTCCTTAGAACTTTTTGGAACAGCACATTGTTGATGCCTTAAAATGGTGTCTAATTAGGGAGCTCACTAGGTTTTGGAACAGAGCTAAAAAATACATTTAAAAAAAAAATGTTGTACAATAAAAACCTGTTAACTGTTAGTTATATTGCCATAAATGGTGACATTTGTATGGTTTAAAACTGATTTATATGCATTATTACTGTAAATAGAAATGTCTGTTTTTCCAAGTAAAAACTATGAAATGCTGCGTTTATGGTGGGGGGAACTATAAAACAAGACATTCCCAGAAGTCCCGCATGACAGCATTATATGATTATACTTATTTACTTACTTATTGATTGATTGATTGATTGATTGACTGACTGACAGACCACTTACAGTGAACTCTGATTCATGATGTGGTTTTCCATTTTACCATTTACATTTTTATGGTGCTTATCAGTACTTATTTTTTTAAGGTAAAAAGCAGATTTTGATAGTTCAATCTTGGTATATTAACATTATTATTAACGTTATTGGTTGTAATATACAGGCACCGATATGCAATCCCTTAACACCTGTAACATTATCACCACAATATTTTACAGTGAATTTCTGGCAACGAAAGCTGCCGTTTTTACCATAAATTGAACAGAATATTTTTTTTACAATCTACTCTAGTGAGTGAATGAATGAGTGACTCAGTGAGGTTTTGAGTGATGAGTTGAAAATAGGAGAGAGCAAGCAGGAGAACATTTTCCACTAATTGCCTTTGGGCATCCATTGCCTACTGGAAGCTTCCTGCTAAAGCTGGTGAAACATTGAGTTCTAGAGAAAAGAAAGTGAGAGGGAAGAAATACAACATAAAAAAATAAATGCAGTCAATCACGTAGACATATGACTTGGCGGTGCATCATGCTAGCCATGGCAAACCATACGTCCTGCCTTTTGGCGATCAAATTGACAGTCTGTGAGGATGGCATATTCACCTTTCACAATACGACAGCCATACATTTGTTACGCCCCTGGCTATATTCAATGTTAAATAGCCAATATGATGGTGCATGAAGGAGAACGTTTTCTTTTTTTCATCTAATAAACCCTTTATCAGAGTGTCCCAGACAGGAACAAGCGTTTTGTGTCCAGTCAAGCTAAATAAAAAGATCCAATATTCTAGAGTTATTACTGTAATCCCTTGATCTATCATTTCTCTCTCATAGTCATGATGATATTAAATTTAAGGTTTAACAACGACCATGTGACTTATATATATATATACACTATGCACATATGAAAGGCACTGCACTCTTTTCCAATGTTCGTCAAGGCACATAACAGGGTATCTTTCAATGAAAATATGAACGCCCACACAATGTGCTGGAGAATTCGGTTCTTTCACACTGTACGTGTTATTTTTTCCTGCTATTGCGTCAAATCTGTGAGATTTCTCTTTTCTGGTGTCCATCGTGCTGTCTGTTGTGTGACAGCCAGCCGTTTCACATGCTCCACACGCACATGATGTTATTTAACAGAGTAGGCAACAGTTTAGCAACATCAGCGCAACCCGGTTTAGCTCCCAACTAGGGCTTGATGTTAACTTTTTTGCTCTCCAGACACAGTAGCTAGTGGTTTTCCAAAAGTAACTAGCCTCTCAGCATTTTCACTGGTCACAATTTTGACATTAATACCATGGGGGGAAAACTGCCATATAGATATTTTTTTAATATTATCTTTTAATATAATTTGGCAGCAGGTATATTAGGCTGCTGTCACTTTAAGACCTGACACATGGATCCATTATACGATTACACATGCGTTTTTTTTCTCACTTAAAACATAAATGACTAAAAACATAAATACTCACCAAGACTGGCATTTTGACATTATTTTGTGTGTATTTGACTGTTTAAGCACAATAAGCAGCAAAAAAGAACTCAATTTAGTACTGAGAGGTGGCTTTATGTGTGTGTACTTTGGGTGTGAGAACAAAATCTGTAGGAATGAGTAAAATTATGTGCAAAACATGCAATCCTATGCCAAAATTCAAGCCCTGTAACACCAACAATATTCAACCGGAGCAAATGAATCAAGTGAGTGAGGGGAGGATGGCTTGTGTGTCAACTCGCTGAGAGAGAGAGCAGCTGGTATCGTATCTATTCTGTGGAAAATGAAGCGTTACAGATATCGATCAGTATCAATATCAAAAAATCTATATTTTTGACAACACTACATTGCACCTCGTTTATTATTTCAGATGCCTTTTCAGAAGACTACAAATGAAAAAAAAAAAAAAAAAAAAAACATATATATAAAATTCAACCCACCAAAGTGGCTAGTAGATGTGACTGAGTTACACGCCACTGCTGAAATCTACCTGCATTTGGTGGGTGTTAATGTTAAGCCCTGATCCCAACTATCATTCATGCTGGGTTTTTGAGAATGTTCTTTTGAAGAATTAGTCAAATCAGGTTGAAGCGACCAGCTGAGAACCTGTCTCTCCGATTATTAAAGTCACGTACATAATTAGTTCCCATTACGGGCCGGTGGTGAGCCTTCAGAGGCAGCATTTGAGGGTAAAATGTCAGCTCTTACTCACTTTGGGGTCATGCTTCAAATGCAGACAACCCTCCCCTCCTGCACAGCGGCATTAGAGGAGACAGGTGCCAGGAAAGATCAGGGGGACGTGGTCCAGTGACCAGTCTGTACCTGGAGATCAGTATGACTCAATGTCTGGGCTGGGGCAAAACAAGCCGCATGGTTGCGTACGAGCTCGGGGATTAAGCACAAAAAAAAAAAAAAAAAAAATTAAGGAGACGCTGGGGAGAATGCAGAATGTGACAAAGCAATTGTATTTCATAAAATTAAGTACTTTCGTTGTGTATTATTAAAACTCAACACTGGTGCTGTCTTATTCTTTCATTTCAAAAGCCTCTTGCCTCTTTTTGTCCATTTATCTGAGCTTACAAGCCAGTCAAATTCATGCTCCCGGCTAAACTTTTATAGCTTTTAACATGTTAATTATAGATGATCCTGAAGATTCCTAACTTGACTTAAGTGTGAACAATGTCTGATATATTTGAATTTCAAACAGCTATAAAATCAGGGGGCATTTACACGACACCATTTTAAATTAAAACGGAAAACTTTGTATGCGCTTTGGCTGTTCATTTACACTCTTAAAAAAAAAATGACTGTAAAAAGACTAAATAAATTTACACTGTAAAATACAGGTTTTCCAATGAAACAGTAATATACCATAAAAACCATTGCATTCGGTGCAATATTTGTCGTTTTAAGAGAAGAGGCCTTTAGGCTACTTTCTCGAAAATTACAAATAATATTACCCAGAATGCATTGTAATATATAGAATGCATTGAATATACAAAAGTAATATACTGTAAAAACAATGCATTCTGCGTAATATTTGTCATTTGTCAAAATAATAATTTTACCCAGAATTAACTCTATTATTTTTATTTATTTTATTTTATTTTGAATAGGAGAGTTACAAACATCTTAATGATGTAAAAAAAAAAAAAAAATTATTTGTGCAACATGTTGTTTATTTATTTATTAAGGATGAAATGTAACCCTGACATGACAGGCTTTTTTAACCATTCAGCATGTAGTTTAAATGCATTAAAGTCCCTCTTTATAAATCAAAGAAATATAATATAAATGACAACATGCATATATCTGTGTTCATCAAGCTGTTTGCTGTCATGCTGAGCATAAAAATCTTTTTCTCCCCTGAGTATTTTATCCAGCACTGTTTGTAATTGCAAACATTATGGGAGCGGTGTTGAAAAAAGAAAAAGAAATGAATAAAAATAACAGCACATCCACATCAGTTACACCAACATTTTCGAGTCCAAGTGTCCCCCACTAGTTCATCCAGACTCCGTGTTTTCTCTCCCACATCCCCCTTTTTTTTACCTCCCTCCCACCTGAAAATGTCAGTGAGGTAATCTACACGTCCTCATTCAGCTTGGCGTTAACTGGAATCAAGTATGACTGCTGGAGGATGAGGCCAGTGTTGCGGAAAACTCCCAGCAGCCCCTGCTCTCCGCTCTGCCAACAGGTAACTCACTAATGGGGCAAGTTTTACCAGACCGCTGGGCTGTGAAGGGCCACGCTGTCCTTGGGGCTAAGCCTCCCGACACACACAGACAGAGGTGGTCGACACAGAGAGCTGTCTGAATTGATGAGCAGGACAAACAACCAAACAGGACACAGTGGCTTGCCCTCTATATGGACAAACAAGAGTGCTGGCTGTGTGCACAACCATGCTTGCATTAACAATGCTAAAGGGGGAATGTGGAAGCAGTGCGTTCTCTGCTGAAGTGCCCAGCATGTGCCATACTGATGTTTCCACCAAATTACCACCATTTTGTTTTTGTTTGTTTCTGCAGTGAAACGATTCATTTTGGTCGATCAGATCACAAGTGGACGACGCTAAATACAGGTGGAAATGGCATCTAAAATAATTTGAGATTCTCCACTTTTGACCACTTCCAGTAATGCAGTACTCACTCCTCCTTTATTATTATTTTTTTTTTTTTTTCCAGTAGCCACAATATCTGAAGTAACTATGGTAATATGGTAGAAACCATGGTTACTTTTTTTGTAAGGGATATGCTAACACAAACCCAGATATACAGCAATGAAGCTTCATGTGTTTGATTTCTTGATGCATCTGATAGGTGTGTAATCATAGCAGATTACTTTTAAATATGACATTTCCTCTGTGCTTTTGTTTGAATGCTTTTAGTGTATATACATTAGATGGGTCAGGTCCACTCAGTCTCCCACTGTACTCACGCATGGCATTGCATTCACGATTACGGCCCCATGTCGTTTGCTCAATTAGCCTGCCTGCGAACTCCCTTTCTATTTGTCAGGCGATAATGTGAACGAGAGCCACCTTCAGATAACCTCTGCTGAAATACTGTTTACACTTCACAGCAGCTGCACTGTCTTGCCTGCAAATCTACAAGTCTCAATGCAATGGATAAAGACTGCAGTTTTCCACTTCAGCAAATGCATAAAACATAAGTGCAGGATTCTGTCGTAGTCTTATAGAACAACTTTTGTAGTGACTAAAAGAAAGCCATTTTAGGACTGTGCCACATGTTCTTTAATTTTTGATGAAATCTGAAATTCATTATCCAGGACAGTCTCATAAGGGAAACAATTCTATAGTGACTTTTATTGTGCGTATCAGATGGCACAGGCTGATAGGTCCTTAACTCAAGCTGCTTGCGGTCACATCATTCTCTATAGGGCACAGCTGATTGGCTACGGATACAGCAGGAACCAATGAGCTTGCTGCTCAACCTTCAAATAGTTGATCAGCATTTGCTGTAGCAGTTGCAGCGTACTTTTAGAAACTCTTCACCTTCCCCAGCTCCACCTATATAGATTTTCTACGGGTAATTCATGTGTGCTATATTGTACAGCAGCAGCAGCATGTCTTACTTGCTCACAGCAGCATGTTGTGTATGTATTGTAGCAAGTCCCATACTTGCTTTGCAACAGCAGCATCATCAGCAATAACCAACAGCAGCAGCAGCAGCAATAAACAACAGCATTAATAACAGTAGCAATAAGAGCAGCAGTAACAATAACCGCAGGCAGCAATAACCAACAGTAGCAGCAGCAATAACTGCAGCAGCAATAACCAATAACTGCAGTAGCAATAACCAGTAACAGCAGTAGCAATAACCAACAACAGCATCAATAGCAGTAGCAATAACCGCAGCAGTAGCAATAACCGCAGCAGCAATAACCAATAACTGCAGCAGCAATAACCAATAACTGCAGCAGCAATAACCAATAACTGCAGCAGCAATAAGAGCAGCAGTAGCAATAACCGCAGCAGCAGCAATAAGAGTAGCAGTAGCAATAACCAATAACTGCAGTAGCAATAACCAGTAACAGCAGTAGCAATAACCAACAACAGCATCAATAGCAGTAGCAATAACCGCAGCAGCAATAACCAATAACTGCAGCAGCAATAAGAGCAGCAGCAGCAATAACCGCAGCAGCAGCAATAAGAGTAGCAGTAGCAATAACCAATAACTGCAGCAGCAATAACCAACAACAGCATCAATAACAGTAGCAATAAGAGCAGTAGTAGCAATAACCGCAACAGCAGCAATAACCAATAACTGCAGCAGCAATAGCAATAACTGCAGCAGCAATAAGAGCAGCAGTAGCAATAACCAATAACTGCAGCAGCAATAACCAACAACAGCATCAATAACAGTAGCAATAAGAGCAGCAGTAGCAATAACCGCAACAGCAGCAATAACCAATAACTGCAGCAGTAGCAATAACCGCAGCAGCAGCAATAACCAATAACAGCAGCAGCAATAATTAATAGCAGCAATAACCAACAGCAGCAGCAATAACCAATAATAGCAGCAGCAATAACCAACAACAGCAGCAATAGGAGCAGCAGCAGCAATAACCAACAACAGCAGCAATAGGAGCAGCAGCAGCAATAACCAACAACAGCAGCAATAACCAACAACAGCAGCAATAGGAGCAGCAGCAATAACAGCAGCAGCAGCAATAACTAACAGCAACAGCAATAACAGTAGCAGTAGCGTAGCAGATTCCGCCAAGACCAAACGTATCAACATTGTCGTATCTATTACCATGTCAAACACTCAGAGTTATCATGACAGAAAAAGTCTTTTGTAGCTTTAGGAAAGCTTTGTGGGTTAAACGAAGACAAATGCCTGTAAATGATAACTGGACTTTCATTTTAAGACTAAGGTTTATCCTTGGATCACCTACTGTTTCCCTCTAAAATGAGACATTTTGGTGGAACAGGATAAAAATGCGACTTGAGTAATGTTTCCTTATAAAAGTTAGTTGCAATATCTTCACTAAGAAAGTTTCTAAACTAACCGATGTTACTTTTGGGAATACAGGGAAAAAAAAAAAAAAAAAAAAAAACAACATGATTGCAAGTTTTCTTTTGTTGTCTCTAGGAATATAAGCTTCCTTTCTCTGTCATGGTTGAGCGGTTGAAACCTCCAGGGGAAAAAAAAAAATTAAGCATGTACTCTGTACCGTCTATTGTCTTTAACAAGGAGTAGTTGGGCCTTATCAGGGCTAACAGACGCTAACGAAGCCGTCATGTCGATGTGAAAGCGACAGGCCTTCCCCACAGTGCTAAATGACAGGCCTGTCGCACTGCCTGCATCACAGCTGCCCTTTTTCTCTCTAACCAGGTACACTCTACCGCAGTATTAAACAAGGACAGTCTGACACACAATCATATTTAAAAAACAGAGTTATAGATCTTCCTCCGCTTCAGCAACATGTTTTTAGCCTTGAAGTGAACGGTTGCTGTGGCGATGTTTGCTCGTATTACTGTACTGAGATGACTTTAGGTGGAAATCACAGCTTGTTAGAGAACAGGTCGCTGGAGTTTGATTCCACTCCAATACCTGTATAGTGAGATCTTATTTGGATCATTAATCAAAAACTTGCTGTTCTGGTATGATAACTTGGGACTGGACAGGTAGAAACAAATTGTTCAGGATGGCTGGAATAATAATTGAACAGCAGTAGCAGCTCAGCAATTTGTTTCAAAATGCAATTCTCAAAATGACATGGAATATTACAGTTGATGTCGTACAATCACTTCACTTTCAATTTGCAATATTCTCATCACGACAATGGTGTGAGGTACACATATAATATATTTTGTCCCCTTAAATGATTTTATGAAATTTTATAGATATACATTCTTTCACAATTTACAACTGCCCACATTTTTTTTTTTTTTTTAAGAAATGAAAAGCTACACACTTCATCAATTAGGATTATAAGAACTGTTGCCAAACATATAACATGATAGAAACTATAATAATTACTGCAATAATGATCCAATCATAGACTTAAGCATTTGCCTATAATCCAAACAGCAGCTTATTTATTTATTTATTTGGTCCGGGCAGTGTTAATATTTAAGTTATTTAATTAAATGTTTAATTTTTACATTAATAACCTGCAACTATGGTTGCAAGTTCCGTTGAACTTATAGTTGGCTTTGGAAAAAGCACCCCAGACTGAGAAACGGATGAATGGCTAGTTGCAGCTGTTAAAAACTGTGATTTAATGTGATTTTTTGTGAACTAATTTTAGTTAACTAATTTTATATAGTTTAATCTAACTTATATTTGTAATGTTGTGTACAAAGCCAAATTCCAGTGGCAAACTAGATTTTTATGTTTTCTGAAGAAAATTTGATGCTTGCCCACAATGCTCAAATTTTGTGGGTGGTAGCTTGGACGTTGCAGTTGTTAAGGTTTGCTAAAACTGAAAGCATACTTTACACGTATGCTAGCACAGTTGAATGCACAGCCTTTCAAAGTATACTTCATTTGACTGTACGCGTATACTCAGGCGTTCGACGCATGCGCAGTTTTATATCTCGTAACAATCCATGTAAATATCTCCGTATTCTTTCATGCTAGAGTTGTACAAATGAGGGTACTTTCTAACCTCTTGGCACAATTTCTCGTCTATGTAGGCCTCCATTGGCGCTGTAGCTTGCATGTGTTCTGGTCTGTTCTGTTAATGCAGTTTTTCTTTAACTATCTTGTCAATCGATGCCACCTTGTGGATAAACTAATTACTGCAAAAAATAAATAAATACATAAATTAATTAATAAATAAATGTGTATGTGCAACTTGCATGAACAAAGTACATGCGGTTACAAAAATCTGGCGGTGCACGTACAGTATGTGCGCACTATTCTGATGACGAAATTTGCGTAAACAGTGAAGCATACTTTGGCCTTAAGTAGTTGCTAGGGTTTTCTATTTGGTTACTTAATGGTTAAGATAAAAGAGCTTACCCAGTATGATATGCTGTATCTTTTTTTTTTTTTTTTTTGCATTCTACCATTTTGTGCTTAGCATTTTCCTGCGTAGCACAAACTGTGTGGAATGCGTTACACGCTAAAGTTCTGTATTTAGGTTTAGGGATTTGTTGAAATCGACGTAACATCAGCCTTCTTAATCAGTTTGTCTGGAATCACTTGAACTGCTAAACCCATTGTCAAACGGACACTGCTGGGGGTTGCATCTCGTTTACTGGCTCCCTGTAGATCTTCTCATCCCCATTTCTGATGCATCCTATCATGGAGAAGTGAAGTAAGAGTGTTATAATGGATGTATGCCATGCTAAAGGTGTCCAAAAGGATCCAAGATGGATCTCTGAGGTACATACTCAACATGTTGTTGGAATTCCTGCTAGTCAGTCAGTAAACTAGTCCAAGTTCCAAGACATTATGTAAAGCATGCACCTGTATCGCCTTGGAGTTTCTTTCAAGTTGAAGCGAAAGGATGCCAGTGAACATGATCCTGACTGTCGTGCCAATCTTGTCCAGGTGGGAATACGATGAGTGGAATTTGCAGATAAGACAGTTTTCCACACCAGTGTGGATTTGCAAGGCAAGATGAAGGTACGTATGCTTAGCCATGTAATCAAATCTGTAATTCAAAACAAAATCCTGTTCTTAAAGGGATAGTTCACCCAAAAATTTGAAAATGTACTCACCCTCAAGTTGTCCCAAATATGGGTTTCTTTCTTCTGTTGAACACAAAATAAGATATTTCGGTAACCAGTTGACACATTGACTTTCATAGTAGGAAAAAACCTGTTATATATTCCCTGTGTGTATTTGTGGACTTTTATGTTACTTCCTGTCTTGAGTGTCATGTTGTAGTTCTTTGTAGTTTTTCCCTGTTGATTAGTCTCCCCAGGTGTGTCTCATTACCTCGTTAACTTGTTTGCCCCTGTGTATATATAGCCCTTGTGTTTGATTTGTTTTTTGTCATTTGTTGAATATGATAGTCTCTGTTTCTTGCATGTTTTTGTTCCTTGTTTGTATACTTGCTTCTTTATGAAAAATCCCTGCATTTAGATCCATGCCTCAGCCTGATTTCTCCAGATACTGCACTAGTAACTCTTTGGTTACTGACATTCTTCAAAATATCTTCTTTTGTGTTCAACAGAAGAAAGAAACTCATACAAGTTTGGAACAACATGAGTATATGATGACAATTTTTAGTTTTTGGGTCAACTATCCCTTTAATGAGTGTCTTATATCTTGTTTCAAAGATTAACTGAAAAATAGGACAATTTACTCACACAAGATATTAAAGGTATGGTTCACCGCAAAATGAAAACTGTCATCATTTAATTTACTCACTCTTGTTCCAACACTGTATGTCTTGTAACTCAAAAATATTCAGTGGAGTTAAAGGGTTTTAAGGCTTATGTCTTTAGAGTGCATCTTTTCCCTTTATTTTCCTATTTAAATATCTAAACCTCTTTGAAACAAGATACATTTTCTCACATAAAAGACAAAGGCGTAGTTCGGACAAAAATGAAACTTGTCGTCATGTACTCAAACCTGTAATTCAAAGAAAGTCAAAGAGGTTCAATGTTGCTTTGGACCTCCGGCGTTCTTCACATCAGAAGAAACTACATACAGCATACGAGTTTGGAACAGTGGTTGAGGTTTGCAAAATGGCTAAATTGCAGCACATTAGAGTTATAATTTTCAAAATGGCAAGCAGTCTAACATCTAGAACGTCACTATAGGCTGGGGGGGAAAAGCAGTTTTTCCATTAAATATGGTCTTTTCATTAAAACAAACTAAATAAAAAAAAATCATTAGTGTACAAATTACATGTGCTTTTGAGTGTTAAACAAGGACTCACCCACAAGACAACCTTGCCTTTTATGCAAAGCATGTTTAATCTGATGCATGTATTAATTGCATTTAGAATTTCAATGTGTTCCTTAATAAGCTGTGAATGCGTGTAAAGAATGCAATTAGGACATGAAGTCTAAAAAGAAGTGAATAAATAGAATGATAAAAAGCAAATTCTTTTGACAGTATTAATATTAAACGCGCCTTGATTTAACTTTGAAAATGCAAGAAGCAAATTTGCTGCCTGCTGTGTGGAGGAAGAACTCCATATAAGACTACAGCGGGAATCATCGCTGAATGAAAACTTGAGAAAAAAAAAAAAGTCAAAAGCTGTCTGTTTTGTGTGTGTGTGTGAGAGAGATTCCAACCTGTTCCTCCTAAAAGAAAACAGAAATTAGGTTTTTATTTCTCCTCTTATATAATTCTGATAGCAATGAGTTATTTTATTGCTGACATGCGACAAGTCCAATATAAGCAATATTGTTTATAAGCCAATTCCAAAGAACACCTCTGCCGCACAAAATGAAACCAATCATTCTCAATAACACCTTCCACAGGTGTTTCGTTGAGGTACATTGACTTGGACTCGAGAATGCTGTTCTGTCTACGTTTCTTTATTCGCAAACAGTGGTCAGCCCTTCTAGAAGTGTTATTCTGTGCATGCTTGTTGCTGAGGTCATTCGTGTTATTGTGCTAACGTGGGAAGTGGCAATATGAGTCAATATGGAGTTTCCTGTTCATCAAGTGAAGATTAGTAATACTCAACAGTGTCTCTAGGCAAACCATCCATCTTGATAAAATAAAAATAAAAAAACTATTATCTGCATCTAGCTGATATTCTTCAGGTCAATCAATCTTATATTCAAAATCAGTTTGAATGTCTGCTAAGGAAAGCGATATCTTTTGTCCTTTTAACATTTAAGACATTCCAATGACCACATAGTCAGTGCACTCGTCAGTTGCGTCTTTTGAGATGTTTCAAGTAAAAACAACATCCTTGTATTCTTGTTTCAATCCATTTCAGTATAAAAATCTTTGCGCCCGACTCACTCACTCACTCACTCATGAAGACAGTCTTTTACGCCATCTCAAGGCGTATTAATGTAACTTTCACTGAAGTCAATCACTAACAGACTTTCTCAGTACCAAAAAATACAGAATGTTATTTATATAAAATATTATTTATTGAACAATAATATTTAAATGAACAACAATAGTCATTATAACAGTACAAGAAGTAAAATGGGAAATAAACAAGCAAACAGTTCAGTAAAACGTACAAAAGCAGCGCTCTAGTTAGTACAGGATTTAATTTCAATTTAAATATAAAGTTGTGAAACTTAATATAGCCCTTAAGCCAAATCTATTAGCTCTGGAACAAGCGGCAAATTCACGAAGGGCTGGCCAAGATGAATCTGTTCTCTGCGGGTACATGAGCATTGAATAGTTGCTGATGGCCTGGAGCTTGCATCTCCGAAAGCGTCTAAACAAATTTTCAAATAGGCGCTATGTTTATATATAAATCGCATATCTGAGGTCTAAACAACTATATTCTCAGCTAAAAAAAAAGTCTTAAAACTACATTCCATCACAAAATAACAGTAGTATAAAAATATGGTGGGTTTGCTTGTCCGCCATGACACTCGCTTTGAGAATGCTGACAGCGGAGTGATTCAAACGCTGAAACGGTTCCTGTGGTGATACTGGTAGAACATCGCATGACTGGAAAGACCTCTCAGCCAATCAGATTCGAGAACCAGAAAGAACACTGTGTGTGTGTGTGTGTGTGTATATATATATGTGTATATGTGTGTGTGTGTACATATATATATATATATATATATATATAAAATAATAATATATGCATATGTGTGTTTGTACCTAATCCACATAAAAGATAAAGAAAAAAAATGTAGGTCAGGACATTATTTCAGCCATAGGAAATGAGTTATGAGAGCTTGATGACATTATCCTAGAAGCAAAGTCATTTCAGAGATGGATTTCATTTGTGGACATGTTTTGATGAAGGATTATGAAGGATTATTCATTTTTAATTGGAATAGTGTGCACTGAATTGTATAGAATCATCATGCACATTAACTCTATCCTCGCCATTGATGGAAATTTCCGGCAGTCCATGTTTTCACTGTTACATGGTAGAGGGCGCTGTTACACCTCTTCTGAAAGAGTTCAGAATCTGTGGATCCAAAAACAAGCAAAGAAGAAGCAGAAACAAGAGATAGAAGCATTGCTTACACACATGTAACTTAACGTGATCATCAAACATTAAACAACATAGAAATCAAAACTGTCAAACAATTAAATGAACCCAGGAAGGGTTAACGACTGTAAAGCTTTGGGAGTATTGATGGACTATCTATGATTTGATCATCGTTCTGAATCCGATCTGGACGTAGATGTAAAAACACGATTTTCTCAGTTTTTTGTTCGAGTGTTGATAAAAAAGAATGCATGATAGAATAAAATGTTTTTGTTTGTTGGTTTAAAGTCTCTTTTCCTTCTTCTGATATATTTCTTTTGATACACACACATATATACAGGTGCTGGTCATATAATTAGAATATCATCAAAAAGTTGATTTGTTTCACTAATTCCATTCAAAAAGTGAAACTTGTATATTATATCCATTCATTACTTTATACTTTTTCACTTCATAATTTTCATGATTATAACTGACAACTAAGGAAAATCCCAAATTCAGTATCTCAGAAAATTAGAATATTGTGAAAAGGTTCAATATTGAAGACACCTGGTGCCACACTCTAATCAGCTAATTAACTCAAAACACCTGCGAAGGCCTTTAAATGGTCTCTCAGTCTAGTTCTGTAGGCTGCACAATCATGGGGAAGACTGCTGACTTGACAGTTGTCCAAAAGACGACCATTGACACCTTGCACAAGGAGGGCAAGACACAAAAGGTCATTGCAAAAGAGGCTGGCTGTTCACAGAGCTCTGTGTGAAAGCACATTAATAGAGAGGCGAAGGGAAGGAAAAGATGTGGTAGAAAAAAGTGTACAAGCAATAGGAATAACCACACCCTTGAGAGGATTGTGAAACAAAACCCATTCAAAAATGTGGGGGAGATTCACAAAGAGTGGACTGCAGCTGGAGTCAGTGCTTCAAGAACCACTACGCACAGACGTATGCAAGACATGGGTTTCGGCTGTCGCATTCCTTGTGTCAAGCCACTCTGACAGCGTCAGAAGCGTCTCACCTGGGCTAAAGACAAAAAGGACTGGACTGCTGAGTGGTCCAAAGTTATGTTCTCTGATGAAAGTAAATTTTGCATTTCCTTTGGAAATCAGGGTCCCAGAGTCTGGAGGAAGAGAGGAGAGGCACACAATCCACGCTGCTTGAGGTCCAGTGTAAAGTTTCCATAGTCAGTGATGGTTTGGGGTGCCATGTAATGAATGAATATAATATACAAGTTTGACTTTTTGAATGGAATTGGTTAAATAAATCAACTTTTTGATGATATTCTAATTATATGACCAGCACCTGTATGTATATATATATATATATATATATATATATATATATATATATATATATATATATATATATATTATATCATATATTCTGGGGGCCATCAAAGTCTAATGACAATGATCAAAAATGCTGGTGCTGAAAATTATCAAAAAGGTAAGATAATAAGATCAAGAATGTATATTAAGAAAGTAATTAGGGTCTGTTTTGATTTTAAGAGGGATTTTAGGCTAGTTATTAAAAGCTTATTTTTTTAGTAAAGACTGTTTAAGCCTCAAAGTAAAAGAACAAGAAGAAGAAGAATAGAAATCATTTTAATATGCTGATTTGCTGCTTAAGAAACATTTCTTATTATTATCACTGTTGAAAACGGTGTTCCTTAACGTTTTTTTTTTTTTTTTTGGCATGATACTTTTTTCAGGATTCTTTGATGAATACGAAGTTTAAAAACAGCATTTATTTGAAATATTTGTTATTACAAATGTTGTCGATCAGTTAAATGTGTTCTTCTGTGACTCTGTGACTTTGTCTCACAATTTTAACTTTTTTTTTCTTTTGTTTCTTGTTATTGTGACTTTATTTTTCACAAAAACGGACACTGAGTTTTTCTTTTTATAACTTTCATTTCAAACTTAATTTCACAATTACCTGTTTTATTTATTTATTTATTTATTTATATTTTACTCTGAGGTGGAAACAAACTTCCATTTCTGCTTTAACACCCACAAGTTGTCTGTTCCATGTCGTGACTATTTTATGTTTCAATACCAGTCAGCCGCGAGACTCACAATTGCAACAAAAATAAATGGTCTCACATTTTTAAATTTCAACATCGTAGTAAAAAAGTAAAGATTACCCCTGTTTATGAACAAGAAAGTTCATTAAAACCAGCTTTTTTACATTTCAAATGCTCTGTGCAGTTTAGTTCAGAAGTTTAATACAATGCAGGGAAAATGCAGGCGAAGAGAAAATTAAAACAGGCGACTGACATACGCCTACATGGGAACACACAGAACGATATGCCCACACACTGGTAGGTCTGTACCACACTGCGTACTGTAGCAAATAGAGGTCTCACACTATTTAATGAACACAAAATCAGTAGCAGCTCCACACATTGTAGACAAACCACAGGCTCGATGGCGTGGGAGTATGTGATGCAAAGATGCTTGTTTACTGTAATTGATGAAGACAAGTGAGGATCTGAACTGACCACCAGAGATAGATCTCAGATTAAGGCTTAATCTGTCTAAACTACGGGAGGTCCTGCAGAGAAAGAGGAGCGTAATTGGAATGGGAAAGAACGTAATTGGAATGAACACAAACAAAAGTCTCTTGTTTCTCACATTAAATTGGAGTAAAGGTTTAAATCAGACATTTTCTCCTGCTGATTATGGCTCTTTTACAGCAAAGCGCGTTTGACGTCAGAGCTTGGTGTAAAAGTGGTTTTCTGACTTCGGTGAAACTGAGACTGCTTGGAAAGGTGATCATGTGAATGGTTTGTGTGAACTCCAGTAGAGTTTGCGATTGGTATTAAAGCAAAAAGTCTCAACCCATGGAAGTGATATATGACTTCTCAGAGCTTCTTGTCTCTGAATCAATCACTTTCAAAGAGCAGCTCACATTCTTGGGATTTTTTTCACTGCACAAAATCTATTTTTAGACAGCAATTTGGTCTTATTTTCCAGTGAAAGTATCGAAAAATCTTTGAAACAAGATGAATGTACAGTACTTGAGAAAAAATACTGCACAAGACATTGAAAGACTGAGAAGGATTACTGTTTAAAAGTTTGGGGTGAGAAAGCAATGAATACATTTATTCAGCAAGGATGCATCAAAATTGATCAAAAGTGACAGTAAAGATGTTTGCATTGTTATATAATATTTATTTTTCAAATAAATGCTGTTCTTTAAGGTTCTGCTGTTCTGAACTTTCTATCCATCAACGAATCCTGAAAAAAAATGCATGACAGTTTCCACAAAAAAGCAGCACAACTGTTATACATTATAATAATAATAATATTAATTTCCTGACCACCAGATCAGCATATTAGAATTTCTGAAGAATCACGTGACATTCAAGACTGATGAAAAATCATTACTGTTTTTACAGTATTTTTCATCCAATAAATACAACCTTGGTGAGCATACGGCTACATTGAGACTGCAGGTAAAAGTGGTCCAAATATTTTTTATTTATTTATTTTTTTGCTCAAATGTGAGCACAACAGTGTGATTGGCACAAATCACATTGAATCTGATCTTTTCTATTCTGATTTTAGCCACTTCCATATGTGGTCCTAAATCTGATACGGGTCTAAATGTGACCTGAGTCTGAACAGTCATATTGGAATTCATGTTTTTACATCATAGATCGACATTCGTCACAATTCTGCGCTCATGGGAGTCATTTTAAAGATTTTACATACCTGAAGTTATCAAGACAGTTGTGAAAGTAGTCAGTGAAGCAGTGAAAGCTCTAAAGCAAAACATCATAAATATTTAAAAACTCTGCTCTCTTTTTTCGCATCATTGTCTTTGTTTTTATGGAAATTTGTAGTAAAGAGTTTACATCTCGCAATTCTGACTTTTTCCTCAATTGTGAGATATAAACTCGCAATTACGAGTTATAAAGTCAGAATTGTGATTTTATAACACAATTGGAAGAAAAAATCAGAATTGTGAGTTTATATTGCAAGTTATAAATTCCAATTCTGATGAAAAAAAAAGAATTGGGAAAAAAGTCAGAATTGCTCCTCCATGTTTACTTCCATATGATGGCGTGCTGCATGACGTCTTTTTATCATTCTTTTGCGCATGCGGGTCACACTGCATGAAAAGTCTAATTTCTGGGTTAAATCAGACATAGGAAATTTCAAAGTGTACGACTGTGTGTGAAAATTTCCCAGTCAAGTGTGGGGAATCCTGTACACGTCCACAAACATGAGATGCACGAAGATTTTCGGATAAAGGATTTTTCTGATTACATACAGTTTATGACCATGATCTGTTCACACTGGAATCTGATATTGGTCAAATTTAAAACAATAGTGTGAACAGCTATACAAAAAAATCAGATCTGAGCAATAAATCGAAATTGAGCACTAAGGCACAAATGTGAACAGGTGAAGAGACTTGTTTCAAAAACATTAGGAAATCTTATCAACTCCAATCTCTGCCAGTGCAGTAAGACAAACTGTACATTCTGAAACAAATCTAAATATCTTATGCAGTTTTGTTTGACAAATATTTTTATTTATTTATTTATTTTTACTGGAAAACAAGGCTAATGAGAAAAATTAAAAAGTCATTAAGAAGTTATTAAGTTTCATCTTGCTACTGTGGTATTATTGACATTTAAGTGTACTGTTGTTTGAATTAAAAGTAAAATGAGAAGAAATAATTTCAGACCAAGCACATAAAGTATGAAAATACCTTGGGAGTAATTTTGAAACGTTAGTAGAAACAGATATTTTCTTCTGTATTGTGACAGATTATCATAAAAGTATAAATCTAGGGCGGTACTTGGTTCTATGCCTCTGCTGTTAATTGGATGTTAGGATGTGGGCATGGAACTAAAAAATTGAGGCAGCTGAATGCGATCTTGCTTGTTTTAAACAGACTGCATGCATTACCAGATACTGTAGAAGTTGTTTTACTGGAAGATTGAGTGATGATATTTTGATTAAATTACAGGGTCGAAAAAAACAAAAATTCCACAGATGAATCTTTTGCAATAAGGTGCACTTTGAAAATAGATGAATAAGTACATTTTCATTTAATGCTGACTTAGTAACACTTTACTGTAACAAGAAGGGAGCTGAAGAGACGGCAGGCAGAGACGCAGATCTAGGTGCAGGGGTTTTACTAGAACATAAAGCAAAACAACAAACACAAGAACCGGAAACAAGGGAGCATGAGGAGTAGAGACACAGACCACCTACACACATATACAGCAAACACTGACTGACAAGGAACAAGGGAAACACAAGGGCTGTGTTCAAAATTGCCCCCCATTATATATTCCCTACATTAGTCCAATAATATATTCAACTTGAAGGAGTGAATGAATTCAGACACTGAGTGCACCGGAAGGGCAGCTGCTTTTGCAGATTTTGTGCTTAGTGATTAATAATCATTCGAAACTTGGCAGCTCAGGTAGTAATTTTATGGAAACTAGCATGTATAAACATTAATTAAACAATTTAATAATCCATTAAAAAAGGGGGTACCTGTATGATATTAAGCTGTAGCCACATTGGACCAGCGGTTTGGAAAATGGATGGATGATTCTGCTGCGGGCACCATTTCATGCCAAAACACAGAAATTGATTTGGTGCGACCTTCGCAGTGCATTATGGAAATTCTCTAGCCATTGAGGGTACGTTTACATGACAACGATGTACAAAAAACAGAAAGGTTTTTTTCTTTGTACAGATGACAATGTTATCAAAACTATCCCTAAAAATGCTGCAAAATGACGAAAAATGCTGTATTATGCTGCCAGGCCAGTAGATGGCGATGTCACTTGCCTATTGACCGAACATGTAATAACGTATGCGCATTAAGTCACCGTTTTCACAGATTTGTGTTTTTATAATTAACACTGAGACGGTAACACTATCGTTTTAAAAACGTTGCGCTTTGAAACCCATTTTCAAAAGTTTGCATTTTTATTAAAATAGCATTGTGGTGTAAATGAACGGCCAAAACACATACAAAGTTTTCCGTTTTTAGTTGAAAACGGTGTTGTGTAAACAGCCCCTCAGTCTCCATTGGTTGTACACCCGTTACTGTGGTGCATTATGGGATTGAATGAGTGCACTCGACAACATCCTCTATAGTTTTGGACAAATTTCCCTCAAAATTCTCTCAGTTTTGAACACAACCACAGGCTACATAATATACATGGAGCTAATTGGCTAAAAAGACACCTGGAAATAATCGACTTCAAGGGGATGTTTACACAATGCTGTTTTTAACTAAAACCGAACATTTTTATGTTTTTGGCTGTTAATTTAAAAGACAGTCTGGAGGCCTAAAAAAATGCAAAAAATGGGTTTCAAAGTGCGAGTTTTTGAAAACAATACCATTATCGTCTCCATCCTATATCTTTCGTAAACTACAAAAATGCGAATTTGTGAAAACAGTGACATCATGCGCATGTGTATTACATGTTTAGTCGATAGGCGCGTAGTGTTTCTTTACAAAGTGTCATCGCCACCTACTGGCCTGGCAGCAGAATACAACTTTTTTAGTCGTTTACACTTATCCGTGTGAACTGGGATCATTTTCACAAAGTTGTCATCTATACGTGAAAAACACGAAGGAACTGTTTTCAGTACATCATTGTCATGTAAACGTATCCTCAGACTAATCAACAAGAAAACTACAAAGAACTACAAACATGGCACTCAAGACAGGAAGTGTCAAACATAAAAGTCCAAACAAGACATGGGGAACATATAACATTTACAATAAGGTTCCATTTGTTAATATTAATTAACTGCATTGGTTAACGTGAACTAACAATGAAAACCTGGTTTGGTACCAAACCGATGACTCAGCAAGACAGCGTCTAAATTCAAAGAAAATCCAGGAGAGCTAATCATCAGCTGACAAATTCTGTTCTAATCAGGTACTTAGAGAGTGAAATTTATCATCCATTCAGCCCAGTACCAATTAAATTTCTGAAAAATGTCAGGCGAACAATGTTTAAGCCACCTTAGATGCCATGGTCATTGACAAATGAACATATCACAATCCATTTTAATTCACTGTTCAGTGTAGGCCATGAATAGTTTGGAGTGCTAGTATGATTTTTCTTGGCAGCGCTGTGAAGCTTCAAGTTGAGCTGCATTTTAGGATCTACATGTATGATTCTGGCTTTTTGTAAAGCTCTATGCTCATTAAACGAAATCCCTGAACCACCTGCTTATTTTTATATTGTTTTGCTTATTCAGAAGTTGTTTATTTCGCAGACACATTAGGGCGAAATGTACTGTAAATTAAACATCGCCCATGCGAGAGGTCATTTGTTATCCACTACAGGGCCCTTGGGATATAATGAGTCTGTAATGCTGCATTCACGCTGCGTCTTTTCTTCACGATGTGAGGTAAACGGCTTCCTTTTAGCATTTGTTAGCAGACATGCATACATACACCGCATGACCACCCATCCACCTAAACAAAATCTCCGTACGCACACTTTTAAGGGCAAATGCTAATTATCTCAGCTGGCATCTCTGATGTCTGCCTGAACATGTGGTAATATGGCTTCTCTACATTGTTTATCTAGTATAAAAGGTTTCCACGCTAGTTCAGTCTAGTCTAGCTGGTGGAAAAAAAGGAGGAATGTTTGTTAAGCTAGTTAAAACTCCTGATGGGGACCCACATCCCAAAACACCCTCTAGCAAAGCAGGTTGTTTCACATTAACAAATATAAAATTTTTACTTTGTGACCCACATTTGGAGCGACTGGTGTGTTGCAGAGCAGAAAGTGCGAAGTGCTGTTGACTGATGCATGAGACAAGCTAAACTTTTTTTTTAGGTGCTGAGAGCGCTTTATGCGTCGGTTACTCTAACTTTTCAGCGCCACGGCAATGGCCGACTTCCAATTGCCTTGCGAGCGCTGGCAGTGCTACAGACTGTGGAGGTGCTTAACACAAACTCGTACACGCTGGAAAAGTCCCGCGGGCTCTCAAGGGTGAGACGCATGCTCACACTGGCACTGCCAACCAATTAGGAAATGACTCCCCAATCCTTAAACACAGCCTCTCAACAGGCAGGGATTTGGGGAAATGTATTAACTGTGTGTGTGTGTGTGTGTGTGAAGTTTAATAATAAGTTTAGTTATTATATGGCACATGCTCAACAGGATTGCAATGAATTTTTTTTTTTTTTCCTGCAAGTAAAATTTTTAGCAGGAGTGAGCAAGATGCTACCTAGTCACAGACATGAATTACTCAAGTTGCAAAACCGACAATGTAAGTTAATGTAAGGTTTTGTAACCCTTGTAAGGTTTTAACCCCTCTTGGGTTTGAACTGTGTGTGTGTGTGTGTGTGTGTGTGTGTGTGTGTGTGTGTGTGTGCGTGCGTGCGTGTGCGTGATTTATTTACTTACTTATGTAATTTCTACATGATTTATCATTTTCCTATTTTGTAAATTATATATAAACTGCTGTTTGTACTGTGTAGTTTTTTTTCTATATCTCCTTATATATATATATATGTTTCATGTAAAATATATTTAATATTTATTATAATTTAATATTTAATACATTTTAGTTTTTTATCAATTTAACTGTATTATTGTTGTTGTTGTTGTTATTTATGTTTTACTGTATAATAATAATAGTATTAATTGTATTTATTTGTATTTATAATCTGCTGTTTGTACAGTGTATTTAATATATGTAATATTTATTATAATAAAATATGTAATTGTCACATATAGAAAAACGTACCTGTGGGAACATTTTTGCAAAACGAAATTATGTAGCGCCATGTACGTTTTGTGACAGTTTCAGTGTGAAATGTCCACTGAGTGGCGCTAAAAGCATGTTCAGTTTTTTTCCGAAACAGATGAACGTGAATATGGTATGTTTTTATTACGTTGGTTTTATACGTATCACCGCAGCTCTGATTTGAAATGTCTGGGGAGTGGCGCTAATGCTCCGTTACGTTTTTAAAATAACGTACCACAAACACTACACCTAAACCTACCCGATAGTGTTAACAAAGCAAATGTGACATAAAAAGCATTGGTAATCATACCATTTTAGCCCATAATCGCAACTGTGTTAAAAGTGCTTGCTGTTTTACTGCCTCTAGTGTTCATTTCTGTTGGAAACTGCAGTGATATGTACATATTGTTATGTATTTTGCGACTTGCAAAAATGTTCCCACAGGTACATCTTTCCATGAGACTAGGTTGCATAATTTTGTATATTATAAATGTATAATAATAATAATAATTATTATTATTATTGTGGTGATGATGATGACAATGATGATGACGATATATATATATATATATATATATATATATATATATATATATATAATAATTACATTTCAGTTTTTTTAATAAATTTAACTGTATTATTATTATTATTATTATTTATATTTATAAAATATTAATATATAAAAGTATTAATATACATTTATATATGAAGGCCTATATGTTATTTTATATACTATATAATATATAAAATATTAATTATTTAATATATGTAATATTTATTATAATATAATATTTAATTTTCACATATAATTTTGCATATTATAACTATATAATAATAAGTATAATGATGACAATGATATAGACACACACACACACACACACACACACACACATATATATATATATATATATTAATATATAAAAGTATTAATATACAGTCAAACCAAACTTTATTCAGACACCTTGAACATTTCATGCATTAATACAGTTTATTCACTAAAATGGTAATAAAATATGACAGTTAAAAAAAAAAAAAAAAAAAGCTTAATTATGTCAGATAACACTTAAGCAAAACATGGTCAGATCAAAGTGTCTGAACAATTTTTGGTTCCAGATGTTTATCAATTTTACTGGTAGTCCACTGTATGAAGAATTTTGGGGTATAATATGTCAGTTTACTATATTTTGCTATCCTCACTTACATAAATCAACTATAGTGTCCTGCACCCACTAGTAAAAATATATAAAAAATATAAAAAATGTCTGAATAATTTTTGGTTTGACTGTACATTTATATATGTAGGCCTATAATATGCTATTTAATATATAATATAATATAATATATATATATATATATATATATATATATATATATATATATATATTTTTTTTTTTTTATTATTATTATATAACAAAATTTAATATTTTTTTCAAATTGTATACATTTTTAATTATTGTTTTTTTTTTTTTCTTCTAACTGCCATTTTTGCCCTGTAGATATGTATGTAGTTTTCCTAAAGCAGCAGACTTTGGTATGATTTTTGGTATGAGCTAGACTGAGCAGATGGATTATTCCCAACATTACACTAGTACTCTAATACAATATTAGCAGCATTCATAATGTGAGGGTTGGTGTAGGATATTTTAAATGGTGAAACACTGTCTGTATCTGTGCGTTAGAAGAGGGTGAGAGGCGGTCAGACTCCCTAACGTTACCCAATCTCCCAGGTACATTAGGCTGTCAGAGCTAGTCATTTGAGCCAATAGGATTCACTTACATAAAGCCAACTGCCAGAATAATGTAGCGCTTTGCCTTCTTCTGTTCATACCTGACTAATTCAATGGTACTGAATATTTTTAGACAGTTGCCTCTGGTTGCTTTAATGAGGTGAAGTGTGGGGGGTTGGAGACAAGATATTGTTTTGATTTCATTTCATTTCATTTCATTTATTTTATTTATTAAGCACTTTTACACAACTGACCATTGACCAAAGTGCTGTACAAATATGTAAACACAAAGACAATCGCAACCATAAAGCCACAAATAAAATAACAGCGAAATAAACCCCATTAAATGTTAATGCAAGGAGGTATTCCTTAAGTTTGTGTTTAAAAACACTTAGTGTGGGTGCCGATCTGAGCGAAAAGGGTAAACCGTTCCATAGTTTTGGCGCTATCGCTACAAAAGCTTGATCTCCACTGATCAGCTGACCTTAAAGACCGTTTTGGCTTGTATTTCTCAATCAGGTCCACCATGTTGTCTAGTCTGGTTGCAGTGGTGGAGAAGCTTGACAAATTATTTGTTTGATGTTGTTTAAAAGAAAAATGCAATGAGAGACGTGCTGACCTGTTGCAGACCTTAATTCAACAAGTGCAGACTGCCGGTGTTGGACCCAATGGGTTACGCAAACACAACTGGGAAAGTCATGGAATGACATTTGTTCAAGTCTGTGTATACATATTTGTTTGTTTGGTCATTTTATTTACAAATACACACAATGTGATTTACACAGGACATGTCCGTGGATCGACATCATTTGTTGTTCTTGGAACAGTATTCCTGTCAGCTGTATGTTGCTGGTGCTTTTAGGCTCAGGGATGATAGAAATGTTTGTTTTTTTCCAGAAACAATAAAGGATACTGATCTAGGGTCATCTCATACTTGTGTATATCATGTTTTTCATTTACATTTATTTGATGTTAAGCACGTTTCACGGATTCTTGAGACATGGGAATGCAAAAATAAGTGCCAAGGAATTATTGTTGATCTTCTGTTTGAGTGCAACTGCCTGCTTCTACCTTCTTGTTTTTCCCCTCGACTATCAGTCAATATCTGTCAACGTCTTCAGATACAAAAACAACATGTACTGTCATGTCAAACAGTTTCTATTAATACTAACATGTCTACCATTTATAGTGATGAATTAATGCATTGAGTTTGGAGTCAGTAATATTTTAAAATAAATACTTTTATTCATCAATGATACATTAAATTGATCAAAAATAACAGTAAAGCCATTTATAATGTTATAAACTATTTCTATTTCAAATAAATTCCATTATTCTGAACTTTTCATCAAAAAATCCTAGAAAAAAAAATGGATAGATGGATGGATGGAACAATATATTGATGGATGGATGGATTGAACAATAGATGGATGGATGGATGGATGATGGATTGAACAATGGATGGATGGATGGATGGATGGACTGAACAATGGATGGATGGATGGATGATGGATTGAACAATGGATGGATGGATGGACTGAACAATGGATGGATGGATGGATGGATGGAACAATATACTGATGGATGGATGGATGGATGGATGGATGGATGGATGGATGGATGGATGGATGGATGGATGCATGGATGGATGGAACAATATATTGATGGATGGATGGATGGATGGATGGATGGATGGATGGATGGATGGATGAAACAATAAATGATGATGGATGGATGGATGGACTGAACAATAGATGGATGATGGATGGATGGATAGAAGGAACAATATTGATGGATAGATGGATTGAACAAGAGATGATGGATACGTGGATGGATGGATGGATGGATGGATGGATGGATGATGGATGGATTGATGGATTGATGGATTGAATAATAGATGGATGGATGGAACAATATATCAATGGATGGATTAAACAATAGATGGATGGACGGATATATATATATATATATATATATATATATATTTGTAAAAATTTTGATAATGAAATCAAAATGGATGTATGGATGGAACAGTATATAGATGGATGAATGGATGGATGGATGAAACAATAGATGATGGATGGATTGATTGATGGATGGAACAATATATTGGATGGATGGATGGAACAATATATTAATGGATGGATGGATGATAGATATAAAATTTGAAAATGAAATCAAAACCAAAACCAATGGCAAATAATAAACATGGTAAATAATATTTCCATTTTGAAATAGTGGATTAATGATGTTGGCAGTGGTGGATGGCAGTGTAATCTATTAATGCAGTCATTGCACCGTATGTAGTATATGCTTTTTTATTAAATCTGTGTGTATTTGTGTTGCTATCAATCAGTTTATTATTTACAGCACTTTATAAATATGTGCAGAACAAAATGATTGTTGGATATTGTTATTGATTTAAACGCCATTGCTAAAGCTAAGCCCAACTACTAACTTCAGCACAATCTATACCCTTAAAACACAGAAATAAACACACAGCTAGGTAACCATCAATATTTCATTAGCGTGCCTATTCAGTCATTTCACAGTACATATCTGTTCATATCTGAATAGCACGGACAGCACACAAGAACCACAATAATTCACAATCCTCTGCACATAAAATCTTTTTTCCATGAAAGCCCACTATTGATTGATTTTTCCCTGGGGCTGTAATGCAACATTTGAAACCCAATAATAAGGGGGACATAGCTACAGTAGCATGCGTAGAAAGATTTCAGATGATTGGTTCGTGCAAACCCAACTCAGCAGGGCAGTCATGGTGAACGCACATGAGCATCCTGCTAATCCCATTATACATGCAAGGCAGCAGTCATTTGTGATTTGATTACTCAACCTGGGCTCAATTGGCAGATATGTGGGCCGGATACAGTCTGGCATCTGCTTAGATGCTGCAGACTGAAGAGTGTGAGCAGGAGCGGGTTTGGTAGGGATGAGTTTTGACTTGTTTACCCAAGTATCAGTACTGTATCTTTACAAAATCATGATAGTATCAGTGTTAAACGGTTATTTCAACCAAAAATTCTGTCATCATTTACTCTAAACCTAGACTTTCATTCATCTTTGAAACATGAATGAAGATATTTGTACTAAAATTTGAGAGATTTCTGTCCCTCCATTGACAGTTACGCAACTACCACTTGGACACTTCAAAAGTTCATAAAGAGATCTTAAAACTAATCCATGTGAATTTGAACAGTTTAGTCCACATTTTCTGAAAAGACTTGATCGCTTTACATGATGAACAGATTTAATTTAGGCTTTTATTCACATATATACATTTATCAACTCACATTTGCTTAATGTGCGAGAATCAATGAGGTTCATTCTCATGTTATGCATCACTTTTGAGCTTCCGCAAGAACCAGTGAGGTTTATTCTCCTGTTACGCATCACGCTTGAGCTTCCGCAAGAACCAATGAGGTTCATTCTTGTGTTACGCATCACGTTTGAGCTTCTGCAAGAACCAGTGAGGTTTATTCTCCTGTTACGCATCACTTTTGAGCTTCCGCAAGAACCAATGAGGTTCTTTCTTGTGTTACGCATCATATTTGAGCTTCCGCAAGAACCAATGAGGTTTATTCTTGTGTTACGCATCACGTTTGAGCTTCTGCAAGAACCAGTGAGGTTTATTCTCCTGTTACGCATCACTTTTGAGCTTCCGCAAGAACCAGTGAGGTTTATTCTCCTGTTACGCATCACTTTTGAGCTTCCGCAAGAACCAATGAGGTTTATTCTTGTGTTACGCATCACGTTTGAGCTTCCGCAAGAACCAATGAGGTTCATTCTCGTGTTACGCATCACGTTTGAGCTTCCGCAAGAACCAATGAGGTTCATTCTTGTGTTACGCATCACGTTTGAGCTTCCGCAAGAACCAATGAGGTTCATTCTTGTGTTACGCATCACGTTTGAGCTTCCGCAAGAACCAATGAGGTTCATTCTTGTGTTACGCATCACGTTTGAGCTTCCGCAAGAACCAATGAGGTTTATTCTTGTGTTACGCATCACGTTTGAGCTTCTGCAAGAACCAATGAGGTTCATTCTCTTGTTACGCATCACGCTTGAGCTTCCGCAAGAACCACTGAGGTTTATTCTTGTTATGCATCACGTTTGAGCTTCCGCAAGAACCAATGAGTTTCATTCTCGTGTTACGCATCAAGTTTGAGCTTCCACAAGAACCAATGAGGTTCATTCTCTTGTTACGCATCACGCTTGAGCTTCCACAAGAACCAATGAGGTTCATTCTCATGTTACGCATCACGTTTGAGCTTCCGCAAGAACCAATGAGGTTTATTCTCGTGTTACGTATCACGTTTGAGCTTCTGCAAGAACCAATTTTATTTTTATTTTATTTCAAGTAACGAAAATGTTCTTTTAAATGGTCTTAGTTTTAATGAACTATAATAACCCTGGTTAGTTTAAATATTAATAATAATAATAACACTAAACACAGCAGATTTTCACAGTCACCGTCTGTCTCACCTTCCCTGGATTCCATTCCCCAGCATCCCTCTGGTTCCTCACTCACTAATCACCTGCACCTGCAAGCCATCCACTCATCACCACTGTAGTATAAAGGCACACTTCACCACTGCTCTTGGTCTGGTCTCGTCAATGGTAAGCACAACGTCTATGGATGTCACAATGTCTCTATGTACCACAAAGACTACTTACCTGTTACCCACCTGAACCATCCGTCTTCTGTGTTCCGCCTTCTGTCATCCACCATCCATCGTCTGCCAGCCTTCCTTCTACTCTCCACTCCTGCAATAGAGACATTGGGTTACCACTTCAGCTAAGTCATACTTCAACGTGCTTTCAGTATATTGCATACCTGTCATCTCCTCTACCAGATCCGTGCCTCTGTTATCAATAAACAACCTGTTTAACACTTACCTGCCTGCCTCCGTCTGTGTCCCGGAATACAAGTGAATAAAATATTTTAGCATTGTATGAGTGTATATGTATATAATATTTCATTGTTAACATTTAATTATAATCTTTTATCTTTTAAAATGTATCTTTTATGTTTGAACTTCCACCCCTCAATGCATAACTGCATACATACCTACAAACAAACAAACAAATCAAATATTTCAATAAATTATTTTAGGTGGAAATTCAAATATTAAAGATTAATAAATGTAATATTTATTAAAAACACACATTTCTACTGTCTCACGGTATATATATCCTCCACCTTATAATGCATTACTTGAAAGTTTCCTGCGACAAAACCAGCAGCATTTGCTATTTGTCAAGCTGTTCCTCACACTGCTTGTCTCTGCATGCTCCTGCGGGAAACGCTACCGATGGTACCACTCCGCTTACGCTGCTCAGGATAATAGGAGCTGTAGTTCTTCTCATCCCTCATGGATGCTTAAATCAAAATTAGATTACAGCCCAGTCTTTGAACAGCTGAGTGATCATCGGGGCCAGATTCTTGCACTTCTAGATAAATGAAAGCCTTGTCGTATGGCACACTGTGACAACTTCTGATACAGGAAATGGAAAATGTATCGCAACTGTAGCCATATGAAAGAAAAATCACAAATGAGATCTGCTTAATATCTCAGCTATTTTTTCTCCAAACAGCTATGAGATTTCCTGCTTTTTTTTTTATATCCTGAAAAACAGACCCTGGTAGTCTTAGAGTTTCTGAAGATATCTCAAACTGTACTCAGATTTTGCCAAGATATCAAAGCCTGCAATCAATTCAGTCATTTGTGTATTTAGCAGACTTACAATAGAGGAAAGGATCTCAATATCAACTCAAACATGTATCACGTTGCAAACGTAAGCATCACTATTACTACTACTATTCATTCATTCATTCATTCATTCATTCATTCATTCATTCACCACCTATGTTAGTATCAGTGTTAAAGGGTAAGTTCACCCAAAAATGAAGATATTTGTAATAAAATCTGAGAGATTTCCACCCTTCCATTGACAGCTACGCAACTACCACTTTGACACTTCATAAAGAGAACGTAAAACTTATCCATATGAATTTGAACAGTTTAGTCCACATTTTCTGAAGACTCTATCATTTTATATGATGAACATATTTAATTTAGGCTTTTAATATATATAAATATTCATCAACTCACACATCAGTTGTGGTAAACAGAAGCTCAAGCAAGTTCGATTGATGCGCGAGAACCAGTGAGGTTCATTCTCGTGTTACGCTCTGTATTATAAATGTTATTATTTTTATTTATAAAAATAATACATTTTATATATGTATATGTGTGTGTGTTCTTGTATACATGGTTTATGAGGACGTGTGTAATGATATGGGTATTACAACGTAAACATGGTTTATGAGGACACTTCCTGTGTGTATGTGTGTGTGTGTGTTTTCGAAAAAAGATTTTTAGTCTTTACAATCACTTTTCATCAATTTAACACATCCCTGCTGAATAAAAGTATTAATTTATTAAAAAAAAAAAAAAAAATACTGACCCCAAACTTTTGAACGGCAGTGTATATTGTTACAAACGATTTCTATTTTAAATAAATGCCGTTCTTTTTTTTTCTTTTTTTTTCTTTTTTTTACTTTTTATTCATTAAAGAATCCTGAGAAAAAAAAAAAAAAAAAACTTTTTCCAACATTGATAATAAGTCAGCATATTAGAATGCTTTCTGAAGGATCATGTGACACTGAAGACTGTAATAGCATCACAGAAATAAATTATATTTTAAAATATATTAAAATAGAAAACCATTATTTGAAATTGTAATATTATTTCACATTACAGGGTTTTTTTTTCCCTGTATTTTCTTTTTCTGTATTTTTGTTGTTTAAGCTTCCAAACTTTGACTGGTACTGATTACGATATATAATTTATTAATTCTCCTAGAAACCTTATTTGTTCATTTATTTGTTTGTTCGTTTGTTTATTCATTTGTTCATTCATAATACACCTGCTCCCCCCCCACTCCCTGTAATTGTATTGTATGTGGCACTGGCTGAAGACCGTCTGCCAAGAACACATAAAATGTAAATGAATCAGAGGCTGCCACAAGTTTTTGAGTTGAGGAAAAGCTTGCTAAAAGCCGAGGAAGGTTATTGTCCTATTTTTCCTACAAGCATAAACAGATGTTTGGCTATCAAGCATGTGTCCCCGGAAACTTTGCTAGAGATTACACCTGCAGGCTCTGTCCTCATACCCGATGCCTTATGAAATTGCATGGTGTGGCCCAGTGAATGACTTATTTGCCATTTAAAAAGCCCAACACCTGGAAAAGGGGACTCAGGCACAACTAATGCAGTTATATCAGTTCATGAATTATGCAGCAGTTCATTAATGGGAGTCATCTGCCTACAGGCTATCCTCCATGTCCATTCAAAAATAGCCATGTTTGTACAGTCTGCTGATGTATGTAGATTAGAAGCCATTCGGAAGTGCATTAAATTAGTATTTTCGTTGACTTAGTGTACATCTGGATTCAAAGCCTTATTTGGCTTTTCTGAATCACTGGCATATATAATCATTTCAGGCTATAGTTTGCCTGGGATTTTGTTCTGGCTGCAAGTAAAGAAAGCATTGTCAAAACATAAGCATATCACCCATATGCTGAGCAGTCTAAGCAGTTACATAAATATCAGTAAATAAATATTGCCAGAGAGCACTGCATGTTTCCGGATAGAAAATACTTTACATGAAACTGACCTACTTAAACAGGAAAGATACATTTTAGCATGTTTATGACAAAAGCAGTGTAATTTCCAACATGACGTACACAGCAAAGATGAGAGATATATTTATAAATATTACTAATTTTTTTACAATGAGCGTTAGGTAGATGTCAATAATCAACCAGGTTTTTTTTCTGTAACACAATAGATTAGAAAACAGTTTATTTACACCATTCAGAACACATTAGCAACCAAACAGCAATGTATCAATGTAGGCTGTAGATTGAGTCACTAAACTGTATTGTGTTGTAATGTATTGTATTGTATTAATGTATATCCTAACATGTCCAGTGTATTGTAAAGTCAAAGTGTTAAGTTCTTTCTATATCGGTTTGTCAAAAAGACAGAGAGAGACTAGTAACAAGGTTGTTTTAGGGTGTGTTTTAGGTTATTATGGAAGCTTTTTTCCACCATGAAGTATAACAATTTAAAAGATAACTGCGACTTTAAATTTTGCAATTCTGACTTTTTCGCACAATTGTCGGTTTATATATCGAAAATTAGATTCAGATGTGAGATAGTCAAATTCGAAGGAAAAAAAAAAGACTGACTTTTCTCAGAATTGCGAGTTTGTATCATACAATTCTGACATTATAACTCACAATTGAGAGTTTATATCTCATAATTTGGACCTTAGAACTCATAATTGCAAGTTTATATCACGAAAAAAAGCCAGAATTGTGAGATAAACAGTCCTAATTACCTTTTTTATTTTTTTATTCAGTAGCGGAAACAAGCTTCAGGTGACGATAAGAAAAGGAAGAAATAAGGTGTATTTAGAGTGCTGCAGTTAGGAAGAGAACAAATCACATTAAAGTTTGCATTAGGGACTATAAATAATTCAAGCCATGTGTTGCTTCTTCACAGACATACAGTCTGAGTATTAGCAGTTAACCTATGTGGTATTAAGAAATCCATTTACATTTTTCAACTTACGCTCTTGATTACCATGAAGCTCTTTTAAATCACTGGTGGATGGTTTGGCACTTATGAAAGTATTACAGTCTCAGAACCTAACCTTCTGAGGCTGTAGGTTTGCCAAATTACAGGGATTACTTTCTAATTTGCAAAGCTATTAGCATCCCATCATTCAACACATCGAGCAGACTTTGCTGATTCATAAATAAGAGCTTAATCCTGTCTTAAAAGTTTGTGTTGAGTTATTAGGATAGTTGGATTTTGTTAGACTCTTGATTTAGGTTGCTTAGTGAAATGCACCCTCAATATCTATTTTATTGGTAATTTAAGTTTGCAGTTGTTGTTCTCTTTTTACTTTGCAATAAATATTCCTCTTATATGCATACACTAACCACCCACTTTATTAGGTACACCTTGGACCTCCTTTTGCCTTCAGAATTGCCTTAATTCTTCATGGCAAAGATTCAACAAGGTGCTGGAAACATTCCTCAGAGATTTTGTTCCATATTGACATGATAGCATCACTCAGTTGCTGCAGAATTGTCGGCTGCACATCCATGATGCGAATATTCCATTCCAGCACATCCCAAAGGTGCTCTATTAGATTGAGATCTGGTGACTGCGGAGGCCATTTGAGTTTAGTGAACTCATCAGCTGCATCTGAAATTGCATACTTCCCTACTATATACAGTAGTAGGTGAAAAACAGTATGTGACAAAAGAAGTATGTCAGAATTCACAGTACTCATAAAAGAGCATAGGAAAAAAGTACCGGGACGACCGAATACTTCCGGCGAGACTCTGAAGTGTGCATACTAGTGGTGCAATGGATCACGAAACTCATGGTTCGGATTATAGTCACTGACCGGATCATTTTTTTCTGGTCAACAAAAATTTCAAACATTATTAAGGACAAGTGAACAAGAACAAGTTTATTCATGTACAGACATGTAATAATTAAATATAAAATAAAACTGCATAGTGTTCACTGTATAAACTAAATATAGATTAATCTTTGTTAAAGGGTTAGTTCACCCCAAAATTAAAATTCTGTCATTATGAGTTGAATGCCGACTCATTATTGGCCAGCTCTGTCCTGCGTCAGCATCACATGAAAGCGTCATGCTGCTCACGTGAACAGCCTCGGCCAATACTGAGCCCGCATACAGATGTAAACACGGAAGCTCTGCAACGCGTTCACTGCGCAAACTGCGTAACAGACTGACAGAGAAGAGGAAAATTTGTTGAATAAAGTTGTACTTTTCGAAAAATTTCGTCACTTTAAAAAAATAAGGCTGAACCACTGCAGTCAAGTCAACTGTTTTAACAATGTCTTTAGTACCTTTCTTAACCTTGAAAGTGGTGGTTATATTGCTGTCTATGGACGAGTCATATACCTCTCGGATTTCATCAAAAATATCTTAATTTATGTTCTGAAGATGAACAAAAGTCTTACAGATGTGTAACGACATAAAGGTGAATAATTAATGACATAATTTTCCTTTTTGGGTGAACTAACCCCTTTATAGGTATATTTTGTTGATTAACATTAATGACATAAACAGCAGCAGGTATTAATAGGTTGCTGTCACTTTAAGAGCTAATGCACGGATCCATTATAATGAAACGCACCCCTTCTTTGTATGTGTGCGGCTGTGAGCACATATAATAGAGTTCTCTTTCACCTCTTCTTGCGCTGAAATGGTTTAAAATCGCTTGAATGTGTAAATTAGCAAGACAAAAAGCGTGCAAATGATAAACTTTCATTCTATGATGGTTAAACTTTGCAATTAATCCGCGAATCGTGCCGAACCGTGGGGCCTGGTCTGTACGGATCACAGATCAACTATGATCCGTTACACCCCTAGTGCATACGATGAATACTATCCCATGAGAGGATTTGTGAATGACAGTGAAGCGATGTAGGTCACATGATAATTACATTTACACACTCATATACTATACAGAACTATTATGCCGCTTTTTACAAGATGTAATATAAGTCTCTGGTGTCCCCAGAATGTGTCTGTGGAGTTTCAGCTCAAAATACCCCACAGATCATTTATTATAGCTTGTCAAATTTGCCCCTATTTGGGTGTTTTTGTGTGTGTCCCTTTAAATGCAAATGAGCTGCTGCTCCCGGCTCCCTTTCCAGAAGCTTTAACAGCTGGTGCTTTGGATACTCAACAACAAAACTGGAGAATCTCACACAGCCAAAATGTCAGAAATTGTCAGTAGTGGTGTTCAGTCTTACAACATAAATGCAACGAGTTGCTGCCATGTGATTGGTTGATTCGATATTTGCGTTAATGAGAACTTGAACAGGTGTAAAGTAGCCAGTGAATGTATGTATTATTGTTATTATTATTGTTTTAATGTAAGTTTTAATTTGATTATTTTTAATGCTGTTTTTTATTGAATAATTGACTGATTTAATTGGATTGCCTTTGCAGTGTAAAACAGCTATTTCTGACAAACAGAGGAAAAATCAATAGGCCATATGAACTACATAATTCAGAAAGCAATTGTGTGCGGCCTAGACGGCACGCCATGAATCTTTAAGGACCTTTGGCATGAACTTTGGCAAATGCAGAGACCATATAAACTCCACTTTGATTCTTGGCAAAGTGATGAAAAGAATCCTCAATCCTACAAACTATGTTAAGCTGATTGAAGCTGGCTTGAAGGAAGCAGTTGTCAATTTCCTGTGCCATATAAAGGCTATCAGACGATCCGTGAGCGGTCAGTGAGTGTGCCGTCTGAGGTTGAGTCTGTGTGGTGATGCAGAAAGGACACGCACACAAATATAGTTTAGTGGTTTTTATGTTCTCGGAGTCCTAACATGCTTCATTGTCTTTCTTGTAGCAAGCGATTTCATAATGCAAGTTTGATTGTCAGCAGTAGTAAAATGACAGAGTAAATGTACAATGAAACTATGCGATCATTTGAGACGATCACAACGTGCAGTCTTGCAATGACCCGAGTGTGTCTGGCTCTAAATGACCTGCGGGAAAACTCCCTGTTATCTTTAAACCTGACTCAGTGTGACATCAGTATAAGAGTGGATGACCTTTTAACCAGTTCGGATGTTTTAGATAAACAGAGCAGGATTATTTCCATTTGCCAGGGAATCTTATTTTACCTGTGCTGTCGGTTTCTTCTTGTAGAAATGAAAAGAGGAGCTATTTGACTTGTGGGTTTTCAGTTACTATGTATTTTGGGTTTCTCTCTCTCTCTTTCTTTCATCCCCCCTGCAGTGCTGTTGGATAGCCGGCCAGAGAAGTGCTGAGGTTGCATTAGTCATTTTTTAGCCTTTGGGTTATTTTCTAGCTTCACACTCAATGTCAAAAACATCACGTTAGAAGATGCATATTTATGCAAATGGATTCTTCAAGTGAAAAGGTTTTTTTTTTTTTTTTTTTTTTTTTTTTTTAATTCTTAAGTCGTATACAGTGACGGGAATGTTTATGCACACACACATTGTTTTCCAGATCCGTTGCATTGTAAGACAAGACTCTATGGAGTTTGATAAGAATTCCTGGAATCCATAAAACCATGAGAACAAAAATAAAAAAAAAAGAAAAAGTATGTGTGCAAACTCGAAACAATATCAGGCTAAAGAATAAATGTGCTGAGAAATGAGGTCTAAGTGCTCGAGCACACATATGAATATTATAGGTTTAATTTGAAGTTATTTAATTTTTTATATATTGCACTATGTTCTTATAATCTATAACCTCCTACCTTAGCAACTCTTGCCACCTGTCATATTAAGTTTTCTTTTTTCCTTTTTTTTTTTTTTTACATCATAATTAAATGGCTAGGCCAGCATTTTATTTATTTATGTGTTTGTTTGTTTGTTTGTCTTGTTTTGTTGACATTTTTTTATTGCAACAAGAAGTTGAAACAAGGTTTTTAATAAAATAATATGCACATTGTGCATCTCTAATCTGTAACCAAACTCTAAAAACCATTTTCACCAAGCTCATACCAACAATTTGGTAAAAGACCTTCTTCAGCATTTACAGAAATTATCCAAAAATATGGATAGTATTGAAATGGGTAATAATTCAATTGGCTAGGCTAGTATTTTATTTTATTATTTTATTTTACATTTTCTACTGCAACAAGAAGATGAAACAAGGTTTTTAATAAAATAATATGCATATTATCCATCTCTAATCTGTAACCAAACTCTAAAAAACATTTTCACCAAGCTCATACCAACAATTTGGTAAAAGACCTTCTTCAGCATTTACAGAAATTATCCAAAAATATGGATAGTATTTAAATGGGTAATAATTCAATTGGCTAGGCTAGTATTTTATTTTATTATTTTATTTTACATTTTCTACTGCAACAAGAAGATGAAACAAGGTTTTTAATAAAATAATATGCATATTATCCATCTCTAATCTGTAACCAAACTCTAAAAAACATTTTCACCAAGCTCATACCAACAATTTGGTAAAAGACCTTCTTCAGCATTTACAGAAATTATCCAAAAATATGGATAGTATTTAAATGGGTAATAATTCAATTGGCTAGGCTAGTATTTTATTTTATTATTTTATTTTACATTTTCTACTGCAACAAGAAGATGAAACAAGGTTTTTAATAAAATAATATGCATATTATCCATCTCTAATCTGTAACCAAACTCTAAAAACCATTTTCACCAAGCTCATACCAACAATTTGGTAAAAGACCTTCTTCAGCATTTACAGAAATTATCCAAAAATATGGATAGTATTTAAATGGGTAATAATTCAATTGGCTAGGCTAGTATTTTATTTTATTTTATTATTTTATTTTACATTTTCTATTGCAACAAGAAGATGAAACAAGGTTTTTAATAAAATAATATGCATATTATCCATCTCTAATCTGTAACCAAACTCTAAAAACCATTTTCACCAAGCTCATACCAACAATTTGGTAAAAGACCTTCAGCATTTACAGAAATTATCCAAAAATATGGATAGTATTTAAATGGATAATAATTAAATGGCTAGGCTAGTATTTTTATTTTATTTTATTTTATTTTATTTTATTTTATTTTATTTTATTTTATTTTATTTTATTTTATTTTATTATTTTATTTTATTATTTTAGCTTAGTTGACATTTTCTACTCCAACAAGACGTTGAAACAGGTTTTAATATGCACATTGTGCATCTCTAATCTGTAACTAAACTCTAAACCACCCACACCAAACTCATTCAGTTCAAACTAATTTGCTGAGAATTTTCTGCACCGTATATATTAATATACATATCTCTGTCGGGGAGTTTCAGCGTAATTTCAGAGCTATACGTGACAATTTTCACAAGGGCATATGCTTGTGAATGCATATGCACTCCCACACTCGGTACGATAAGTAAATTCTAAGCCAAAGTGTAATAGTCTGCCTTTCACTAACTACCCTGAGTGGTGCATGTCATACTTTCCATTCCTTCTCCATGTTGTCATGGCAACTGACTATGCACATAGACATGCCCATTAAATACTGTACCTACTAAAAGGATTCCAAATCAAAGAAAAGATTAAAAGAAAACAACAGTCTGGAACAAAGCAGCAGGGTGGCGTTTCTCCCAACTCTGCGGCAATTTAAAGATTATCTTAATCTTTGCATCATTGTTTGTGAAAGACTTTTGGACTATTGTCTGTTTTCTGTCTCAAGGCGCAAAGTGGATGCAGCATATGTGCGGATCATGTTCATATAGTGTAGCAGTTGGGTTCTGGAAATAAACATCCCAATTATTTCTCTATAAACGACAGATGCATCTTTTGGGTTGGCATATAGTTAAAGATCTGGGCTGTTTGCTGTGGTAACCAAATGAACTTTGACTTCAAACATCATGCCCTTAAATTACAAACAAACTCTTTGCATATTCTTTTTAAATATGAACATATGTATATTAAAGGGGACCTATTATGCAAAATTCACTTTTATAAGGTGTTTAAGCACAGATGTGTGTCCACAGTGTGTGTAAACAACCAGCCTATAATGGTAAAAATCCACCCACTTCTTATTTTATAATCCCCATAAATCTCCAAACAAGCTGTTCCAGATGTCCCTCTACTCTTATGTAAGAGTATTGTGAAGCTCCGCCCATGACTGGTGACAATTTGCCCTATTAGCATAGATCCAGCCCTGAGAGAGCAGCAGCAGTCCGCCATTTCTTTTTCCTCACTGTAGTGGCTGGAGATGTACAATATGTGTGCCAAAAAACATTACAAATGTTCTGTTATTGGATGTACCAACGAACATAAGAGTCTCCATAGACTCTCTGCATTTGAGCCACTGAGGACACCATAGTTGAATTTCATTAATGAAGGAAATGTGCTGAAGAAAGTTGGTAAAGTGTTATATATTTGCGCAAATCATTTTACAAACGAGGGTTTGAATTTGCACGAAAGATTAACATGACGGCACATGCTAGTTGAATCAACTCTACAACAACTACATCAATGTATCCACTAACCATTCAGAAACATCCAGTTGCATTCCTAAAGTTGTAACTTCTTCCTGAGTCTCTCCATCAGTGTCCGACTCCGGTTTGAACAATGTAAGACTGAACACCACAACTGACAGTTTCTGACATTTTGGCTGCGTGAGATTCTCCATCTTTATTGTTGTTGAGTATCCAAAGCACCAGCTGTTAAAGCTCCGCGCTCTTCTGGATAGGGGGCTGGGAGCAGCATCTCATTTGCATTTAAAGGGACACACACAAAAAACACCCAAATAGGGGCAAATTTGACAAGCTATAATAAATGATCTGTGGGGTATTTTGAGCTGAAACTTCACAGACACATTCTGGGACACCTTAGACTTATTCTACATCTTGTGAAAAGGAGCATAATAGTCATTGGTATATTCATGTCTCATGCTTTTCATGCATGTATATGAAGCGATGCATAAATAAAATTGTTAATGAACGTTTTTATCAGATCAGATTTAACTTGCTTCTTCTTGCATAGAAAAGACTGCAAAAAGAGACTCTTGTGATGTAAGCTACCAAATTTATGTGTGTAGTGATCAAATACTGAATTTGCACAAAAGATTAACATGACGGCACATGCTAGTTGAATCAACTCTACAACAACTACATCAATGTATCCACTAACCATTCAGAAATGTCCAGTTTCATTCTAAAAGTTGTAACTTCTTCCTGAGTCTCTTCATCAGTGTCCGACTCCGGTTTGAACAATGTAAGACTGAACACCACAACTGACAATTTGTGAAAAGGAGCATAATAGTCGTTGGTCAGATCTAACTTGCTTCTTCTTGCATAGAAAAGACTGCAAAAGAGACTCTTGTGATGTAAGATACCAAATTTATGTGTGTAGGGATCAAATACTAGTTTTAGAATGAAGCAAAGGGCATAAATTGTTGGTTTGTACATCAAATCTTGTTTATGAATCAATCACGTATGATATTCACATCCACAGGCTCTTGCCTGTTTAGTGTTCTGTTAAATATTGAGTTAATATTGGAGGGTTTCATGGATACACCATTAATCTACAGGGCAATGTGACTTTTAGTTAACAACTCGATGGGATGCAGTGGATATCTGCATCTTATCAGCATACATATGTTAATTGACTAGTTTCATTCAGACAGCAGTTAAGCTCACTAATTTGCTCTCCTCAGTTAAATCAGCAGCAAATCAAGCGGCACAGAGAGTCACGCCTAGTCTGGCAGCAGCTATTAACAAGGCTGCGCTTCACGTTCGAGTCAGTTGGTCCATTTTAATGGTTCAAATATGGTGGAAATGATTCCCTCGTGCGCTAATTTCTCATATGGGGCCCATTCCAGATTTTTCAATCTTCGTGTACAATTATACAGTATGTGTTCATAAACCAGTTGTTTTGTTGTCCAAAAGCTCAGAAAGAAGATAAGTGCCCACTTGAATGTGTAAAACAGGTTAAAATGAACAGAATTATCGCTGGGAAAAAATAATAATAATAATTTGAAATGATTTAAAATGATGATCTGCATTTTTTTTTTTTTTTTTTAAGAATTTCAAATAAATGCTGTTCTTTTTTATTTAAAAAAAAAAAAATCCTGAAAAAAAAAAAATGTATCAAGATTCCATAAAAATATGAAGCAACTATTTTCAACATTGATAATAATAACAATGTTTCTTGAGTATCAAATCAGCATAGTAGAATGATTTCTGAAGGATCATGTGACACTGAAGACTGGAGTAATGATGCTGAAAATTCAGCTTTGATCACAGGAATAAATTACAGTACATTTTAACAAATATTACGGAGCCCCTAAAGTCAGACGGTGAAGGAAAACAATATGAGATGGGAGGGAAAAACATATTTCAGTGCTTTTGTGTTCCCCAAGAAGCTTTGCGTTTTCTCAAGCAAAACTTTTGTCTTCTTTGTGAGCGAATGCAAAGTTTCTTGGGGCAATGCAAATCATTTTGCGGGCGAACACAAAGTTTTTTGGGGGAAAATCAAAATATTTGGCGAGTGAACACAAAGTTTCTCGGGGGAATGCAAGACATGTACAAGAGAATGCAAAACCATTGACATAATTTTTCATTTTTTTCCCCCTTTAACATATCCCTTCAGGAGCTCCGTATCAAATAGAAAACAGTTATTTTAAATTGTAATAATATTTTACAATAATACTGCTTTTAATGTATTTTGAACAAATAAATTATTGTTTTTAAATGAATATTTTTTATTACATAATTTTTTTTTTATTATTATTATTTAAATAAATATGTTTTTGCAACTTAATGATACCTGTCTTGGTTTTAATGAATGGTGTTTAAATATAAACACACAAAAATATGAAATTGACTGTTTAGATGAATGTGCTCCATAAAGTCATTGATATGAATCATGCATTTATATTGGGCTGAAAGCCTCCTCATAGAAACTCACCACATTGCAGTGCTTAAACTTTCTAAGTGCCCTAATGCATTCAAAATAAATGTAAAATAATAAAATAAATAAATAAAAAAGGCAATTAAAGGGTGTTTAGGAAAGCCAAGCAGAATGCAAAGCTATCGCAAGAGTAGTCAAGCATGTGAGCTTACCGTGGTAATCCAAAAGAAAAATGGGCTGCTTTCAATCCCCTTGTCTAGTGATGCTAACATGTGCTGTGCTGCTGGATAAAAGAGGGAAACAGAGATTTGAGGGAATGGTAATTAAAGCCACGTTCTTTCAGAGCAGCTTTCTGAGATACGGTAAATGGCACCATTTGTAACTCACAGTAAGAATCCAGAGGCCTACGCTCTCTGACGACAGTCAGCCTGAGATATTATGCATGCACAAACTGAAGTAAATACACTCAGTCACAAGTTTGGACACACTTGACTGAATTTGTTTCTTATCATTTTAAAAATGCTTGAAATTAGTTTTGTAGACAAATGCATTTTGTATCTTCAAATGTCTTTCTTTTTACAAAACTAAAATTGTAATCGGATTAAGCAGCCAACAAGTGTCCATCATAAATGAGAATCCCTGAATCTGTTGCAGAAAATTGTAACTTCAGTTCAGTCATGCCAACTCTCTGGATATTTTACAAAACATTTTATTATAAAAATGAAATGTACATAGGTTTGGCCTTGGCTGCTGCTGCTGGAGATAATGTTGCTGTTGCTGCAGATCAAGTATGACTTGCTACTGCTAAATGCTCAAAACATAAATTAAAGGAAACATGTTGCTGTTGCTAGAGAGAGGGAAACCCCCTGAAGCACATCTAGGCAGGTGGTGCTGGGGAGGTGGAGGGCTACAAAGAAAACTTGCATAGCGTGCAGTGAAAGTGCTTTCGTTTGATGCGTCAAGGTTATATAGGGACATGATAATGAATACTTGAAATCGATTGGCTGGGAACATTACGTTTGATAAACCAATCCGAACACGAATAGAGTTTCATGGCTGAACTATTCATGTGCATGATGGCTTTTCACTGGGGCAGCACCCTTAAAAGGACAACTTTGTACATTATGTAATATGTATGCTAAAAAAAAAATTAGTGTAGAAAGATTTTTTACACAGAAATTGCTAGTAAATATAATCACAAAGAATCAGCAAGTAACACACTGGACAACACACAAAATTAATAGAAGAACTGAAAACATAACTCCAATAATCTTTATTTACAACTGTAAATGTACCCTATATATATATATATATATATATATATATATATACACAAAACAAAATGCTCAGAACAAACATAATCCTTCAACGCAATCTGGGACACTGGGACACCATTAAAATAAACTATCCAGTTGTTTCCAACACTGAAGTTGGAAACAACTGGACTTCAATCTCTGTACAGATTGAAGTCTGTACAGAGACACAAACAAGCTGTTCAAACTGGACGCATCAAAGCAAAAGTTCTTTTACTCTACCATTTATCCTGTTGTCGACAGACTCAAGCGTGTGGAGAATGTCAGAAACTGAACGCACATCTGTATACTGTAGCCAGTGTAGACAGCATCAATGACTATAATGGCTATTATGTGCTTTTGGCTCACACCCAGTAGGTAAATGTCAGCAGTTAAGCTACTGAATGCCAGTGGGTGGGGCCTATGGTGCGATGATGTATAACTATTCACCAATGTCTTGCTCTGGAGGCGGTCATATGCAAATGTATTTGCATGTGCGACATCACAGATTACACAATACCAAGTCGTTTTTGGAGCTTGATTAAATAGATGCTTTGTTTATGAGGAGAACATTTTAAGCACTGAAACATGCAGGACATTTTAATGATACAAATTTGATTTCTCATGTCATTCCCCCTTTAAGTTTATATGGGTAAATAAGGTACAAAGATGTAATTTTATGGGTATTTCCCCAGTGACAAGCTGTTGTATACCCTCTAGAGCAGGGATGGGCAAACTTGGTCCTGGAGAGCCACTGCCCTGCAGAGTTTACCTCCAACGCTGATAAAACTCATCTGCCTGTAGCATTCTAGTAATCCTGAAGGCATTGATTAGCTGGTTCAGGTGTGTTTGATTAGGGTTGGAGAGAAACTCTGCAGGGCAGTGGCCCTCCAGGGCCGAGTTTGCCCATCCCTGCCCTAGAGCTAACTTTTTTTTTCTCTCTAAGAGTAAAAAAATGGAGACCATGGCAATGGTTTAATGATGGATACACGTCTCCAGGATTTCCTTTGTAAGCCTGCGCTGAGATGTTTGTACGTGTACCTTCTACACTATTCTATGTTGTCCGAAACGCAGTTAGCTCCTCCAAACTCTTGTGGTTCAGACTCTTACTCTGCGATTTCAGCCTTTCATCTTTAACACCCCCATCCTGCAGTCTTCTACCCCAGACCAGGTCAGTGATGGGCCCCTACGGCATGCAATTTCCCTCCAGTCAGCTACAATCTTTGCTCGGAAAAGGAACAATGTGGTGGAGTCAGCTCACCTGAAGCCTCTTCTGCTCTGGAGACGCCAGGGAAATGTGTTATCGAAATATGAAAGGAGTGAAGGAGAGGTGCAGAAGGAGAGAATGGCCGTGATGTTTCAGTCCCACCAACAGTGAAATGATGTGAAAACCGTATAGGATCACGCCCACACTGAGAGAAATCCACTGAGTTTCCATACCGGAGTCTTTTTGTTACTCTTAACTTTTAGGTTATGTGTGAGTGTCTCAAAAGAATGTCCAGGTCATGTTTATATCCCTTATCATAAGAGTTATAAGTTATGATATATAATATGTAATAGCTATAGTGCATTCGGGTAGATTTTTGTAATTATTTTTTAATTGATTGATTGATTGCAAAATTAAAGGTAATGCAAAACTACAACCAAGATAAACTGTTTTATAGTTGACATTAAACACTGGTGATACAGAAGCTGAAGGTGACATAAAAAGCATTTTGTTAATTGTTTTATAATTATTATGCACCACGTTTTAATGACCACATTAATTGAGAGACTACATGGAATATTTGCACTTTTATTAACTCATTTGTCATAGCCCTGGACCATTTAAAATGAGTTAATGAGGCCAAAATTTAAACAAAATCATTAAAAACAGCTGTAGTGCATATATATACATGTAGACTTTTCTTTTTTTTTACATTTATACATATACATTTAACATTTACATAATTATTATCAATGGTATTTTCCATTTGTTTGTTTTTACCTTTAAGCAAATGACAAAAAATGCAAAAATGAAATAAAAATATCTATATCTAATAATATCTTTACATTATTATTTTCATATATCATCATTATATTTATTAATAATAAAAGTTTGATTTCCGTTTTCTTCTTCTTCTTGATTTTATTGTGAAATATGTCTTGGACATGTTCTTGACAGGCCTAGGTTTCATGACCTTTTAAGTAGATTACCCAAAATATATAAAAGAATAATACAACATTACATGTCTTTTAAAAAGACTTCAAAGTCAGTTCAGTGATGGGATCCTGCTTGTGTTTCTTCAGGGAATGAAGCACTGCTCTCACAAGCTGAATCTGCTAACTGCCTTTCATTTCTTTCTCTCCCTCTAATTCTTCCTTCCTATACAGCTCATATGCGAGACTTCATATTGAAAAAAATAAAAAATGAGACCTCAAATAAAGAGGGAATCAGCCGAGATTTCTCAGACTGTTTGATCATAGCTTCAGCCTTCTCTCTAATCCATTTCTTGTGCTGATGGTGCAGATGGCTAACAGGATCAAATCTCTATTGAAGAGAATTAATTCAATTCTGTGGCTTTCGTGCAATCCTGTAAAACACTGCTCTCTTTCTCCCGTTCTTTCTGGTTATTATTTTCCCCAATCCATTGTGATTGCAGCTCATAGTAGTAATACAAACCCTATCAAACATCTTTCATTGCAGTTCTCTGCAAGCCAGCTGTAATATAGTAGTAATTTCAAGAAGCTTCAAGGGATAGTTTGCCATTTGGGATCAAACTACCATTCACATTTTCTTCAGAAAATCTATTTGAATTATAATCTTCTTAATTTCGCATCATCAAATTATAAAACGCCCATAAACAATGACACATTCAGCAGCTGATGGCCCATTCCTTCTCTCAGATTTCTCATTTGCAAACCAACCAAACTGTAATGTGTTTAGCGTTCTGCAGTGAGTTTTATTTTGTCTTCATTGCTATTGATTCATTGATTAATTGCGTCAATCCATCAAACACTAGACCTCCAGAGATGAGTCATGTATCACAATATGTTCTTGTCATTCATGTATTATGTTTGTGGGGAGCTGAAACATTATATATAGAATGAGTGGGGGTATTTCTTTTCTTGTGGCATTTATTGACACTGCCTAATCAACATGTTTCTACTAGGACATTATGAGCATAATTCACAAATATTGTTCGGTTAAACAGTTGCATAGTAAATGAAATCAGACAGTTTTCTCAGTTCATTTCAGGTGTCTTTCCAGTGTTATTGAATCATCTGTAAGACAATATCCAATATTGATTGTGGATTTGAGAGAAACAAGGTCTGAAATGAATTTAAAGACCTGCATCAAAAACTCAAAATCTCATAGACAGAATGTGTTTCCTTAAAAAGATGAACCAGTTTTGGTGATGCAATGACGCAATTACATAAAAAATGCAAATCCTTGTGCATGCAAGCCAATGATTTAATGTATTTATATGTATTCATCTGCATCATATTCAGCAGAAATGAATGATTCATAAATTGTAGAATGTTGTCATTTTTGTATTTACTCTTTTTAGGAGTTGAGCTCAAGATCAAATTTGGTCACTGATGTCACAGCTGGGAATTATGGAAACTTGTTTCCTCCACGGAATAATAATAATAAAAAAAAAAGATAATTGCTACTTTTTAATCTCACAATTCTGAGAAAAGAAAAAAGTCAAAATTGCGTGATATAAAGTCGCAATCGCGAGTTATAAAGTCAGAATCGTGGGATATAAACTCGCAAGTCTGACTTTTTTTCTCGAGAAGAGTTTATATCGCACAATTCTGACTTTATAACTTGCAATTGCGCACTCGTAATTCTGACTTTTTTTTCACAGAATTACGAGTGCGCAATTACAAGAAATAAAGTCAGAATTGCGGGATATAAGCTCTCAATTATAAGAAATAAAGTCAGAATTGCGGCATATAAACTCGCAATTATGAGAAATAAAGTCAGAACTGCAGGATATAAACTCTCAATTATTAGAAATAAAGTCAGAATTGGGGTATATAAACTCGCAATTACAAGAAATAAAGTCAGAATTGCGGGATATAAACTCTCAGTTATAAGAAATAAAGTCAGAATTGGGGTATATAAACTTGCAATTATGAGAAATAAAGTCAGAACTGCAGGATATAAACTTGCAATTACGAGAAATAAAGTCAGAATTGTGTGATATAAAGTCACAATCGCGAGTTATAAAGTCAGAATTGTGGGATATAAACTCGCAAGTCTGACTTTTTTCTTGCAGTTTTGACTTTTTTTCTTGAGAAGAGTTTATATCACACAATTCTGACTTTATAACTCGCAATTGCGCACTCGTAATTCTGTGAAAAAAAGTCAGAATTACGAGATGTACACTCGCAATTCAGAATTGGGGTATATAAACTCACAATTATGAGAAATAAAGTCAGAACTGCAGGATATAAACTTGCAATTATGAGAAATAAAGTCAGAATTGCGGGATATAAGCTCTCAATTACAAGAAATAAAGTCAGAATTGCAGGATATAAGCTCTCAATTATAAGAAATAAAGTCAGAATTGCAGGATATAAACTCAATTATTAGACATAAAGTCAGAATTGGGGTATATAAACTCGCAATTACAAGAAATAAAGTCAGAATTGCGGGATATAAACTCTCAATTATAAGAAATAAAGTCAGAATTGGGTTATATAAACTCGCAATTACGAGAAATACAGTCAGAATTGCGGGATATAAACTCTCAATTACAAGAAATAAAGTCAGAATTGCGGGATATAAACTCTCAATTATAAGAAATAAAGTCAGAATTGGGGTATATAAACTCGCAATTACGAGAAATACAGTCAGAATTGCGGGATATAAACTTGCAATTACGAGAAATAATTATTTTTTTTCGCAATTCTGACTTTTTTCTCACAATTGTGTATGCTGTCTTCACGTGTTATCGAAAATTGGACAATTCCCACTTCTGAAGTCATGATTACGAGCTCATCGCATTCGAAATGGGAGGCAGTTCATGTGCAATTTTTACCTAGGAAACTCGTATTTACGATAATTCTGAGAGCATGTGAAGGCAGCATAAATATCTCGTAATTCTGACTTTTTTCCTCACAATTGTGTTTATATCTCGCAAATCTGACTTCTTTTCTCAGAATTGCGAGATATCTAAACTTGCAATTACGAGTTATAAAATCCTATTCTGGTGGGATTTTCTGACTTTTTTTCTTATTTTTCACAATTCTGACTTTATAACTCGCAAATGTGCACTCGCAATTCTGAAAAGTTAGAACTGTGAGATTTAAACTTGCAATCCTGAGGGGAAAAAATCAGACTTTAGACAAAAGACAAAAGACTTTACAATGCAATTGCAATTTTATATCACGCAATTCTGACTTTATATCTCGCAGTTCTGAGAAAAAAGTCAGAATTATGAGATAAAAAGTTGCAATTACCTTTTTTATTATTATTATTATTCAGTGGTGGAAACAAGCTTCCATAGGGAATAAACTGAGTAGTTAACTGAGTTTGAAATTGCCAGTATATTTAATAATGACAGGAGCCAATAGCGTCCGAGACAATGCCTCAGAAATGCCACTTAACAGCAATAACTGCAGATTTGTAAATGGAGCTAATTAAACCGAACATGTTCCCCTAAGACATCTTGTTGAACACCTGCCCAAGAGACACAATCAGCACTTCTAGCTGTCGTTATTTCCCGCGACGTAACCCGTTGATCCCGGTAATTGTATAATGTGCTGATTCAAATCCTTTCTGATTAGCCCAGTGGAATTCATTGCAGGATCAATCAATTATTTGTTAGAGGAGTATTTTGTTGAGCGGTTCCTCCAGCGCAGGTATAGCCATCATATCTCCATACAGTTTGTTTTGCCGCATGGTGTATATAGTAGCAGATGGCCATCATCAGCTTATTCATCTGCAGGCACTTCAGAGGTTATTTTTTTTAGAATTTTATTTTCAGACCATTTGTAGATTGGAACCATGAGGCAAACATCTGAGTGTGACCAATTTTTAATCAAAGGCCATTTAAAGAAAGCTTCCTGTGCTTATTTCAGAAGTGCTCATTCTCTGCTGGATATAAAGTAGTATACGGAGCAGGTGCAAAATACATCCAGCAGTGCGTTGTAATTAGACTATTACAATGTTTAAAATAACCTGCATTGCATGCTGCAAAACTGTCGGATCATCTATTAACCTTGATGTGACAGCACGTGTACCTCGGCAGAGCTGAGTAGGTTGTTGACATTCAGTGCCACGTGTCTTGTCTGTTAAGTGTCGGAATGAAGACATCTGTTGTACTGTATGTGTCTTGGACTTGTCCTACCACAATCTCTCGCTGCCAGCTGTTTTCATTTGCATTTTAATTTATGATGGAAAAAAGTAACTTGCAGTGGAGAGTTAATGTATACCCTTTGGGAACTGTTTGATGTACACAGAATAATGCTGGATCAAAATCTAAGTAATATTTCATATTATTCTATCTCTATTTTGTAAATATGAGATAATGAATGAGCGAATCTCACAAAACTTGTCAAGAAAGGTGTCTTGGTCATATTTCAACACCCAAGGAAATTAGATTTTTTTATGGAAAGCAGTTACATTTTGCGTAAAGATACTTAAATGGACCCAGTTCAAGGACCATTAATATTTTTTTTTTTTTTTTTTTTTTTTTTTTTTTGCATTATGACATTATTTCATGATAACACACAATGCCAGCATTTTTTGTTACTATAATGCTGAATTAATTAATGAATAAATGAATGAATGAATCTCAATTATGTATTATTTATATATATATATATATATATATATATATATATATATATATATATATATATATATATACACACATTTTTATTAATCAGAGTACATTCAGCAAGGATGCATTACAATTTTCAAAAGGTCACAGTAAAGACATCTATAATATTACAAATAATATTTTATAATATTACTATTTCAAATAAATGCTTTTACTTCTATTAATCAAAGAATCCTGAAAAAAAAAAAAAAAAAAAAAAATCTATCATGGTTTCCACAAAAATATTAAGCAGCACAGCTGTTCAACATTGATAATAATGTTTCTTGAGCAGCAAATCATCATATTAGAATGATTTCTGAAGGATCATGTGACACTGAAGACTGGAGTAATGATGCTGAAAATTCAGCTTTGATCACAGGAATAAATTACATTTTAAAATAGAAAAGTTATTTTCAATCATAATAATATTTCACAAAAAAAAGTACTTTTCATCAAATAAATACATCCTTGGTGGGCATAAGAAACTATTTTCAAGAACATTAAAAAAATATCTTAGTAACTGATTGTCGGATAATTTGTAACCTACACAAATGTGTGATGTATTGCAATTTCCACCTGGATACAGTATTTTTTATTTATTTATTTTTTTCTCTGTGAGTGGCATTAGTATCTAGAACAACATTTTCAAGACAAGGATCCAAATCTGGTAAAGCAGCAAATGCTAATAAATTCTGTATGGGTGAATGTTTATTTTGAGTTATTTACATTATAAAGTTAATGATGTAAACATGTCAGCTGCTTTAGATTTAATTTTCTGTTCTGCATCGTTTAGTGAAAGCAAACGGATGTAAAAAAATAAAAAAATAAAAAAATAAATAAAAATTATTGCACTGCTAAATATGGAAAGATCATTGTGTGTCAGAAAGTATTTAATAATAGTTATGAGGAACATTATAGTCAGCTTCCCATTGTACAGCTGCATCGTTAAAGTCAGATTGATAGATTTCAGTAAACTGGGTTGTACAGCTTGATTTAATTAAGTTCCATCTGTGATATAGACTGGAAGAATTTCTATTGCCAGTGTATTCCTGGGCGACTCCCTATATTGCTCCTGTTGTGAATTCTGTCTGATTCCCACAGTTACAGCTGAAAGAGGGACAATCATGTATTAGTGATGTCTCATTTCTTTCTTTCTCAGACATGTAGCTGTCTAACTGTCTCTTTTATTAATGAGACTTGCAGTGCCTCCTTCAGTAAAGTACAGGCCTGTCTGTGTCACATACTGCATGAGCAGCTGGACGGAGGAATCTATCACCTTTACTGGAAATCCTTTTTTCTCTGAAGTCACAGTTGCTGCTTTGATGTCGGTATTAACCTTTCCACTTTGCACATAAAAGCTTCCTGCTTGTCTGGTTTGAGAAAACATGAAACATGTTTGTTTTGGACAACTGCATTTGAGAGCAATACCCCAGTGCTCTAGATAGATAGATAGATAGATAGATAGATAGATGGAACAATTGGTGGATGGATGGATGGACGATGGATGGATGGATGGATGGATGGATGGATGGATGGAGGGAGGGAGGGAGGGACGGATGATCGGGGGATGGATGGATGGCTGGATGTACAGACGGATGGACAGATGGACAGATCGGTGGATGAGTGGATAGAACAATTGGTGGATGGATGGACAGACGATGGATGAATGGATGGATAGAATGATGGATGGATGAATGGAGGGATGAATGGATGGATAGATGCATGAGTGGATAGAACAATTAGTCAATGGATGGATGGATGGATGAGTGGATAGAACGATTGGTGGATGGATGGATGGATGGATGGATGGATGGATGGATGGATGGGTGAATAGATAGAACGATGGATGGATGATGGATGGATGAGTGGGTAGAGCGATTGGTGGACGGATGGATAAATAGAACAATGGATGGATGGATGGGTGAATGGATGGATGGATAGAACAATGGATGGATGAAAGGATGTATGGATGGATGGATGCATGAGTGGATAGAACAATTAGTGGATGGATGGATGGATGGATGGATGGATGGATGGATGGGTGAATAGATAGAACAATGGATGGATGGATGATGGATGGATGAGTGGGTAGAGCGATTGGTGGACGGATGGATAGATAGAACAATGGATGGATGGATGGGTGAATGGATGGATGGATAGAACAATGGATGGATGGATGCATGAGTGGATAGAACAATTAGTGGATGGATGGATGGATGGATGGATGGATGGATGGATGGATGGATGGATGGATGAGTGGGTAGAACGATTGGTGGACGGGTAGATGGACAGATGTACGGATAGATAGAACGATGGATGAATGGATAGATCTATGTAAACCTTAAATGTACTGTGAGTCACTTGCTTTCACACGCTGCAAAAGTGTCTGCCTAATGTATAAATATAAATGCAATATTTACTTTGATTTTTCATCTTGATGTCTGCTTGATAGTTTTCATATCAGACATGCACTGCACAGATGTCTCCTTGGTATCCAACGCAATCACTAACTTTTGATAAAACTTTATTGGGGTGAAATTGTTGGCTGTGGTAGAAATGACACTCCAAAGTAAAAACTGATAGAATTTTCACACAACAAATATTGAAATTGTTAGTTTATTTCACCTTTTTTATTTTATTTATTTATTTTAAATGGGGCCTGGAAGAAGAACATAACTATCTCAACAAAGAAGTGTGTTGAAAAGCATCAACAATAACTAATAAAGGCATTGTAAAAAAGTTTCCAAGATTTTGTTTCCCATGCAGAGATATTCAAGACATTGTGTAACAAAATTATTTATATTGATTTTTTGTTCTTCTATTGTGTATGGTCATATGTCACACCTCTCAGTTACCTGCTTAACCATATAAGAGGCTAGGATGGTGAGCAGAAGAGGAGTTCATTACTAAGAGATAAAATGGAGCCCACTCATCATGTCAGTATGTAGTGGCAGAAAAGATCAATCTTCAGTTATTGGGTTCATTTTAAAAAGAGCCAATTCACCCACTCACTTTGCTTCAAGAGGTTTTCATCCCTTTGTCTTAAACTTCTTCATAGGGAAGTTTTAATAAACCTAGTCTCAAACTACAGTCTGTTTACTGAGCATCTTATACAGTACATGTTGCACACCAAGATGGAAATCCCCAACCCTTTTTCGATCTTTCTAGCTCTAATCTGATTGGTTGGCTTTTTGCAACTTTTGTAAGCAAGGATAAACAAATTGGTATAACACTTTACAATAAAGTTCCATTGGTTACCATTAGTTAACTACATTAATTAACATAACATTTAACAAAACCTCTCCAGTATTTATTAATCGTAATGTTAATTTCAACGTGTACTCATATATTTTCAGAGTCCACTAAGAAATAAACAGTACAAGTGTCTGTACCCAGGGTTACTATCGCTTTTAATGTTTAATTTACATTTACTAATTTGGCAGATGCTTTTATCCAAAGCAACTTATATTGCAGTGAATGTAGCCTATAGTATACATTTTGGTTAGTTCATGTATATTCTGGTAATCAAACATTGGCGTTGCTAGTGCCACAAGCTAATGTCTGAGCTACTGGAATGCTGGAAGTCCCTATTATGCAAAATGCACTTTTATAAGGTGTTTGAACACAAATGTGTGTAAAAACCAGCCTACAATTGTAAATATCCACCCCCTCCTTATTTTATAATCCCCATAAATCATAAAAATGACGGTTCCAGATTCCCCACTATACTCTTGGTTGAATTTCATTTATGAAGGAAATGCACCAAAGAAAGACAATAAAGTGTTATATATTTGCACAAATCATTTTACGCCGGACTCTTCACAAACAAGGGTCAGTTGAACACTGGATTTGCACAGAAGATTAACATGACGGCACATGCTAGTCAATGAGCTGAATCAACTACATAAATTTATCTACTATCCATTCAGAAATGTCCAGTTGCATTCTTAAAGTTGTAACTTCTTCCTGAGTCTCTCCATCAGTGTCCGACTCCGGTTTGAACAATGTAAGGCTGAACACAGCTACTGACAATTTGGCTGCGTGAGATTCTCCAGCTTTGTTGTTGTTGAAAATCCGAAGCATGAGCTGTAAAGGCTTCACCCTCTTCTGGAAAGGGGGCCGGGAGCAGCAGCTCATTTGCATTTAAAAGGGACACACACAAAAATTGTGTGTTTTTGCTCACACCATATATAAGGCAAATTTGACAAGCTATAATAAATTATCTGTGGGGTATTTTGAGCAGAAACTTCACAGAGACTTATATTACATCTCGTGAAAAGGGGCATTATAGGTCCCCTTAAAAACTCAGAATCAGAATGACATATTTAAAAAAAAAAAAAAAAATCCTGTGAAAATAATTTCTTAAAATATCTTGAATGTAACTCTACACCCTTGCTTCATTTAGTATACACAGAACCATGAATATGCAAATTAGTCCCCACCTCCACTCAATCACACCAGCTCAGACTACCTGATCCACTCAGTCAACTGCAACTACACAACAGCAAGTGGAAATACTGGTTTAATTCAGCCATATATGTTTCAACCAGCAACTAATTCAGAAGAAGAAGAGGAAGAGTAAATCATGGTCGTCTACAAGTCGATGTATCAGAATGGTAATGTGTTTTATTTATCGCTTCTACAACATTGGATACATGACGGTAATTGATAGAATTAGCCTTTGGCTTGACTATGTTATCAAAAAGCTAATAACGTGTTGCTAATGTTACACAAACCATGTTCCCGTTCGTCATCTCGGAGTCAGACAGCTGCCTTTTAAAAATTTGCATCCTTAGAAAAGCTTAGAACATCATAGAAAGTCAGTGGAGAAAAGCATATAGTACATCATAGCATTGTAATTAACATCATATGCATAATTCACCCGCTATATTGCTATGTACCCAATTGTTCCTGTCCCTTCTTAAAGGTGTTCTTGTGCTCACTGTGGAAAAGCCCCGCCCCGCACATTGATGGGATTGGTTACATGTTTGTGACAGTAGAAATTAGGGGCGGTTTCAATTTGCATTTTTGAGTCTTTGGTTCACTGCAGTTTTAAGGAGAAAATACTCAACAGTGGTGTTGACTGATGAATTCACACATGGTTTGTCTTAAAACATATTAACCCATGGGGGTCTTTAAAATCCATGGAACCTTTCCATTGCACAAAAAGTTATTAATAGTGGGGGAAAGATTGTTAAAATGTTCTTCACAATAAGAATAAAAAAAAATTTAAAAAAAAGGGACCTTAACCGAAAGGTTCTTTGGGAAACCCAAAATGGTTCTTCTATGGCATCGCTGTGAAAACCCACTTTTGGAAGTTTTATTTTTATGATTGTATCAAACCCATGCTACAGGAACTAACACAAAACAAAACTTCTTGTTCTCTCGCCAGACAGATAAAAGCAGCTTAAAGTGCCTGCTGAGCTAGAGATCAAATTCTAGACAGGTGCAAATTCTGAAGAGAGAGAGAGAGAGCGGCTCCAAAATCTCATGACAGACTGGAGTGATGCCATATTAGTCAGGGTGCAAGATTAATGTAATACGCAGCACTTTGGACCTCACATGCTTTGCAGAGGGGAGAAACTTTGGCAGAGGCATCATATCAGAGAGATGTTTCAAAAGGCTGACTAGAAGCATTTCAGCTTAATGAGGCACTTGGCCAGGGCCACCACAGGAATGATGTCTGAATCAAAGGAAGTAGAAAAAAGAGGATGGGAGCTGGGTGGGCGAGCTAAAGAGATAAAAAAGCCATGACCAGACTGAAAGAAAGATATGCCTTTGAGGTGAAACTGTTGTCCGATGACGAGTTGCCTTGATGTGGCTGTCTGTTTTTTGTCTCTTTACATTACTCTTCTCTTCTTCCTTTTTGTAGTGTGCAATAAAAACGTACAGTGAAAGGATATAAATAAAATACTGAGGAACAGACTGACACTGATTGTTGGACTTCAAACACACCAATGTTTGAAGTCGTTTTGGTCCGTCTGGAGCTCAAAAAGTAAAGTTTAGTTCATCGACAAATCATCATGTCATCCCAAACATGTATGACATTATTTTGGGAGGTTTTTTTTTTGTGCTTTTCTCTTTGCATTTCACAAGCGAACATCATGCAAGTGAGTAAATTATGAAAGAAGGACCATGTCATGGTATGTATGTGCGTCAAATAGCATAAGTGTGAATTAAATATGCGTTCAAGGCTTTGAAAACACAGTTCTCAATGTGTATTGTATGTAGACATGCTGAGTTTCTGATTGAACAAGAGGTTTTTATTAATATATAGGTTATTCACTCTCTACAGGGCAAGTGCTGTCAAAAGACACAAGTGTAATGTGTAGACACAGATTGTTAAACCCTGTTGAGATCATTCTGTAGACGGAATGGAAGGAATGGAAGCTCTGCCTTATTGTGACTAGATATTATAAGCCTTTTTTTTCCTCTGGAACCAGACCAAAATAAATGAACTTTTGACCCAGTTATTTGTAGCATAAAACATTCCAGATTACACATTATGTCAATGTTATTCCATCTATGTGTAAAATATTTACATCTTTGGCATAAGTTGAACGCCCCAGGCTTATTTATTTAGGTCTAACATGTGTGGGCAGCAAATCTATGGTTAATGGATAGATCACAATAACAAATATGATGCTTTATCCTAAATGCATTATTAAAGTTTCTGACATTCATTACAGTTTTAGTGTTTTCTTTACCACTATGGGGTTTTTAACAACTGATACTGATATCTTGCCAGATATAATTTGCACATGTAATATACAGATAACAAAATGCCAAATAAGATGTAAACAATATTTGCAAGAAAAAAAGAACACATTTTTTGCAAATTCAAAGTAACTGAATGTATAAGGCACCAAACTATTAATCAAATTAAGTCCAAAATATCTTAAACAAACAATATAATATTGAATATGTATCTTTTAGATTCACAATTAAACACACAGTGTTGTTAATGATCTCCTTTGCTTTTATGTATAGTTTACAGTCTTCTCTTCTGTGGATTTTAAATATGTTAATGAACTCTTGGGCATTATGGCAAAATTTCTTTTGTATGCTAAATTAAGGTTGGGATTGGGGGCATCTACTTTGGATAATATCTGAAATTGAGCTCTCACTATGAAAAATATGACAAACTATTTGTGAAAAAAAAGAGTGAGAGAGAAAATTGTGTGAAAATTGTTAGTGAAATCTGTTAGTTCATGAAAGTGGGAGTAAATCTGGAGAATCTCCCTCCTTATTGCACTGGATAAACATGCTGCTACTTATTTTCTTTTTCATCAAGGTTTATAATACTGTACTTATTTTGTGGCTTATATACGCCACCGAAGTACAATATATACTTGAATTTCAACTAAATGTAAATGCAAAGAAATAGGATGAACATGCTGCTGCTTATTTTCCGTTTCATCAAGGTTTATAGTATTTTACTTCAGTGGCTGTGATATACAGTGGGTACGGAAAGTATTCAGACCGCCTTAAATTTTTCACTCTTTGTTATATTGCAGCCATTTGCTAAAATCATTTAAGTTCATTTTTTTCCTCATTAATGTACACACAGCACCCCATGTTGACAGAAAAACACAGAATTGTTGACATTTTTGCAGATTTATTAAAAAAGAAAAACTGAAATATCACATGGTCCTAAGTATTCAGACCCTTTGCTGTGACACTCATATATTTAACTCAGGTGCTGTCCATTTCTTCTGATCATCCTTGAGATGGTTCTATACCTTCATTTGAGTCCAGCTGTGTTTGATTATACTGATTTGACTTGATTAAGAAAGCCACACACCTGTCTATATAAGACCTTACAGCTCACAGTGCATGTCAGAGCAAATGAGAATCATGAGGTCAAAGGAACTGCCTGAAGAGCTCAGAGACAGAATTGCGGCAAGGCACAGATCTGGCCAAGGTTACAAAAACATTTCTGCTGCACTTAAGGTTCCTAAGAGCACAGTGGCCTTCATAATCCTTAAATGGAAGACGTTTGGGATGACCAGAACCCTTCCTAGAGCTGGCCGTCCAGCCAAACTGAGCTATCGGGGGAGAAGAGCCTTGGTGAGAGAGATAAAGAAGAACCCAAAGATCACTGTGGCTGAGCTCCAGAGATGCAGTCGGGAGATGGGAGAAAGCTGTAGAAAGTCAACCATCACTGCAGCCCTCCACCAGTCAGGGCTTTATGGCAGAGTGGCCCGACGGAAGCCTCTCCTCAGTGCAAGACACATGAAAGCCTGCATGGAGTTTGCTAAAAAAACACCTGAAGGACTCCAAGATGGTGAGAAATAAGATTCTCTGGTCTGATGAGACCAAGATAGAACTTTTTTTGGCCTTAATTCTAAGCGGTATGTGTGGAGAAAACCAGGCACTGCTCATCACCTGTCCAATACAGTCCCAACAGTGAAGCATGGTGGTGGCAGCATCATGCTGTGGGGGTGTTTTTCAGCTGCAGGGACAGGATGACTGGTTGCAATCGAGGGAAAGATGAATGCGGCCAAGTACAGGGATATCCTGGACGAAAACCTTCTCCAGAGTGCTCAGGACCTCAGACTAGGCTGAAGGTTTACCTTCCAACAAGACAATGACCCTAAGCACACAGCTAAAATAATGAAGGAGTGGCTTCACAACAACTCCGTGACTGTTCTTGAATGGCCCAGCCAGAGCCCTGACTTAAACCCAATTGAGCATCTCTGGAGAGACCTAAAAATGGCTGTCCACCAACGTTTACCATCCAACCTGACAGAACTGGAGAGGATCTGCAAAGAGGAATGGCAGAGGATCCCCAAATCCAGGTGTGAAAAACTTGTTGCATCTTTCCCAAAAAGACTCATGGCTGTATTAGATCAAAAGGGTGCTTCTACTAAATACTGAGCAAAGGGTCTGAATACTTAGGACCATGTGATATTTCAGTTTTTCTTTTTTAATAAATCTGCAAAAATGTCAACAATTCTGTGTTTTTCTGTCAATATGGGGTGCTGTGTGTACATTAATGAGGGAAAAAAATGAACTTAAATGATTTTAGCAAATGGCTGCAATATAACAAAGAGTGAAAAATGTAAGGTTGTCTGAATACTTTCCGTACCCACTGTATATACGTACACACACACACACACACACAATTGAATTGAGATTGTCCTTTAAATCCCAATTTAATTCTTGAATTTAAATGTAAATGCAAAGAATTAGAATTCAAATAAATTGAAATCCAAATAAAAAATTATATAACTTAGGCCCCGTTTACACTAGTGTGTTTACGCTTTAAAGCGCATAAGTTTTGCTGCGGTTACGCCTGTTGTTTGCACTACGCCGGCGTTTTTGAACCTCAAAAACTGAGACTTTCAAAAATGCTGCAGACCCTGTTTTAGTTTGAAAACGCTGGGGTTGTGTTTCAGTATAAACAGACCAAAACGGAGACTTTTGGAAACGATGGCGTGGCTGCCCACGTTCGCTCTGTGTATCCTCGAAGACCGTGTAAGCAATAACATGGAGACTGAATTGCAATCTTTACTGGCTTTGTTGTCATTTTTAGCAGCCATTGTGCTGTTAAACTCAGCATTTTTTTGCATACTGCAGCTGCATATGCGCAAGAGGCAACTGTTTACACTTGTGTGTGCATGAACGGTCATGTGACATGCGTTTTTGGTCGTGTAGTACAGATGGATATCATTTCTGAAATGATGTGCAAACACCAGTGTAGACGAGGATCTGAAAACAGCGTTTCAAAATGAAAATGCACCAGTGTAAACGGGGCCTACGTTTCATGGGGACCACAGCATCAACCTGCACCGGGGCCCTGGATGTAGCCTTGCTTTCATAGCTATCATGGTGCTGCTCTGAATAAGGTCTATAACAGTAAACAATAATTGTCTACCCATAATGCATCAAAATCCAAGGCTTGAAGGTGATACTATACACATGCATTATCACACGCAGTCACCTGAACCAACTTGAAAAGATTTTGGAAACTGGTATATAATCCAGTGGGGAATGTGTTCTTCAAAAGTTCAAAGCATGTGTCTGGTGAAGCTATTTTCACCAGTCACCTCAGCACAGGCTAGTCGAAATGATAGACAGGGTGCTTGCATATAAATGTGGATATGGATGTTTGGAGACAGTTTAAAGTGTCTGCGGTGACAGAGTGAATGTGTTTTTTATGTATTATAAATTTGATATATTCTACTTACCTGTATCTTACCTGTGTCTGATATAACACTCATTCTTCAGGCCGATGTTCATAATATTATATCCATTATAAATATCTGTTAGAATGTCTACTGCGGAAATCGATCTTTGTATTTGTTCTTTTTACAAGGGAATTTTCCATAACAGCGCTAAAAAAAAAACCTCCTTTGTTTACAAGTCCCTTTCAATTTAAAAGTCACTTGCGACTGACTCATTCATGGTGTATTAATGTTACTTTCACTCAATCTATATTATGCAGTATATCCCTTTCGCAATACCAAATACAACATATTTATATAAAATACAATATTTAAATTAACAACAATAGCCATTATAAATGACAACAGGAAATAAACAAAATTGTACAATTCAGTCAAAGGTACAAAAGCAGTATCCTACAGGATGTAAGTTAAATATAGCCTTAATATTAAATGATTAAATTTACCCAAAATTAATTATATCTCATGTTTAACCACTATAAGAGACAGCAAGCTGAAGCTGTTCTCGGCGGGTACACAAGCACTGAACGGCCGCTGGCTGTCTGGAGCTCGCATCTCCAAAAACCTCTAAACAATTTGTAAAATAGGTGCTATGATTAAATATGAGTCACATATTTCAGGTCTAAACAACTACATTATTGCATAAAAACTCTTAAAACTACAGTTTGTGGTACAACAAGTGTAGTATTTGTAAGAAATACGGTGGATTTGTTCGGCCGCCATGACGGTCGCTTCAAGCTGAGTGATACAAATGGTGAAGAGGTAAGACTGCTGTTAGCACGAAAATATTGCACGACTATCAGCCAATCAGATTCAAGAACCAAAAAAAGAACTGTTGTGTATATATATATATATATATATATATATATATATATATATATATATATATATATATATATATATATATATATGAAATGTTTAAAACTACACAGTAAATGATATGGCCCCTTTAAATTTCATGATTTCCCCATTACTGCAGATTCCTTTCATACATCTTCCATGGCCTTGAATAATGCCTCTGGACTGACTCTTATTTTGTGTTGCTATGTCAGTTTGTTGAGAAAGGGGTTTCTTCCCTTGTGTCTGGCCTCTCTGTCTTCTCTGCCTCACTCCAGCCCTTTCTATTTCCCTTTGTAGCGCTTTCTGTCACAGCAGTGATAGCCTCTTGGAACTCAGCGTGAGTGTTGACCCACCTGTCAGCCAAGAACCTCCTTAGTCCCTGGATAATTCAACGGATTGAGCCGTGTGCTCCACATCAGAGGAACAACCTGAAATATCTACTTAGACCATCAGAACAGATAAGGAGATCTCATGTGGAATAATTTGCATATTATCACAGATGACAAGGAATAAAGGAAATTATCAGCGTTGGCATTATGAGGGCTAATCAAAATGCTTTAAAGGGAGAAGGATATTTATTCCAGTCATATTCTGAATAATGGATGGAGAATCCATTTGCTCAAACATTTTTAAGAGGCCTACAAAATTGGACACTGGTAAAATATCTAATATAAAATGATGACATTTTTGTGATAAATTTAATCAAAATACACAGCTATGTTGAATTTGAATTTACAATATTTTGGCGACAATATTTGTAGCGAAAAGAATGTCTGGTAAGCGATTGATGTGTTTTGTTGCTGAATGTAAGAGTGAACATAACAGTCTTCATTTACTCCCGACGTCTGAGCCGGGACGCCTGAGTTTTGTTTTTGAAGGTAATGTGCCACAGATCTAATATACACATGTGATTTCTGTCCCTGCTGTTTAAGTTCACAGACATAACTCTTTATGTGAACTTTGTGTGTTTTTGACTTTTTAAACACAATAAGACATGAAAGAGAAGTCAGTATAATATTCACGTGATGCGCTGTCTAACAGCCAGCTTTCTGTGCACGTGCTTTAGATGTGTGCACTCAGAAAACAATAAATTGGAAGTTTAAACTGATATAGCTTTAAAACGCATAAAGATAATAAACTTTCACGATGAAGAAGAACTCCAATGTTTCTATAGATAATATAGATGTTAATCAAAACCAAGCAGATGTTGTTTTTTTTTTGTTTTTTTTTAGTATTTGGAAAAGTACCCGATGCAGGCAGGAGTTGTTGAAGGGAACACTTTCCTGGAAAGGGGGCAGGGAGCAGCAGCTCATTTGCATTTAAAGACATATGCATGAAAACAGTGTGTTTTTGCATGCACTCAAAAATGGGTATTTACAATATGGTTTTTTATAGACACATTCTGGGGATACCTGAGACTTGAAATAATGGGCATCCAATGTCCCTTTTAAGGACCTTAGGAATTGGACAGGAACCTTTATTTGCTAAGTCAGGGTGTCAATAATATTAATAAAAAAAGGTCAAGGTCATGATAAATAGCCTGCATGACCTTGAAAAGAGTTGCCTATATACACTTCCAATAAAAAAGGCCAGAAATATTTTTTTAAAGAAATTAATGTACTGTTATTCAACAAGAATGCATTAAACTGATCAAAAGTGACAGTAAATATTTTGTATTATAATGTTACAAAATATTTCTATTTCAAATAAATGCTGTTCTTTTATACTTTCTATTCATCAAATAATCCTGAATGAAAAGAAAAAAAAAAACAAAAAAACAACTGATAATAACTTTTTTAAAGCTGCAGTCCATAAATTTTGCCTCTTTGTCTTTCTGGATTACAATCCGCAGTTTCAAATGCTTTTTAAAATAATTTGTTTAGCTTTCTTTTTAGCAAATTAAATTAGCTTATTGCTTATAGACTAATAGACATAGACAAAAATCAGGTTGGAACCACATTGGGATGAATGATGTAAATGATGAAAAAAATGCTAACAAAACAGTTTATCCCAAAAATAAAAGCATTATGTACTGGTTACACAAATGCATGGCAGACCACTAGATGGAAAATATTGCCAGCGACAATATAGGACCCCAGTATACGACCCAGATCTAGAGGGTAGACTGAATCGAGAGGTCATTCCCAGTGAAGTGGGAGGTAATGTTGCCCACGTCCCTTGCAAGTGAATCAGCACGAAGCCAGGGGAAAAGCTTTGATTGGCTTGGGAACAAATGCAAATAAAAAAGCTGACAATACTCCACGAAGAATCAAGCAAACCAACGCAGCTGTGTTTCTCGAACGAGCACCACGTGCAGAGGCAAAAGAGAAGAGCCAAGCTTTCACGTCCACTGCCTCTTGAAAGATACTGACAGCTGCTTGAAGACAAAACGCACACACGCACATAAGAAAACACTTGCTCAGCCTGTGGATGTGACTGCGGCTGCACTGTTGCCCTAGTTGCCTCATGCTCTGTGAGGCATATGCAGAAGGCCAGTTCATAGACACGAACCCAACCAGTCACCCTCTCGCAGATGCTTCACAGCCTCACACACACCGCATGCTCCAACACACACTGCTGCACGTCCCTGGGGTACAAACCCAAGGAAAACAGCTCAATCAAAAGGTCATTGTTTGAGCAACCACAGAATAGCTATTCATAAAAGGTTGCTTTTCCATTCACATTTCAGCATAAGAGCTCCGCAAAGTTGATCTTATTTTAAATGACAAAAATATATGTAAACAAAAATGCTCAGAGGGAAATTGTTTTGCTCACAGGTTGCTCTCTTATACACTAAAGTTTGGGTTTGGTAAGATTTTATTAATGTTATAAAAAAAATCAAACTTCTTTTATTCTATCCACGGCTGCATTTATTTGATCTTTTTTTTTTTTTTTTCTATTTTACTATATTTCAAAATGTAATTTATTCCTGTGATGGCAAAGCTGAATTTTCAGCAACATTACTCCAGTATATGCTTATTCAAATATGCTAATTTGCTGTTTAAGAAACATTCCTTATCATTATCAATATTGAAAACAGTTGAGCTGCTTCATATTTTTGTGGAAACTGTGATTTTTTTATTTGCAGGATTCTTTGATGAATATAGTTCAAAAGAACAGCGTTTGTTAATGTAAATGTGTTTATGAATGTGTCCTTGAATAAAAAATCTATTTGAAACTTAGATGGCACATGATTGATAAATGCAATCTGCAAACAATCACATCATTACCCAGCCTGGTCTCCTTGTTAATACATAACTTTCAAAGATACAAAACGTACATTTTTGTATGTTTAGACAAGTGCTGAAATGTACAATATGGACATATTGGCAGCATTTAAACATACCATTATTAAATTTTTACAGCGAAAAAACGTAAAATATTTACAAATCTTTCATGTCATAAAGATATATGTATAATTTTCCCTTTTTTTTGTAGATAAATGTAAGATCCCTAAATCCCATCCCAAACCTAAACATACCCATTTTATACAGAATATTAAAAGAATAAAACATAATGGACAGAAACGTGTAGTAAAATGACAATTTTAGTAAAAATTTTACATCAAAACGATATTTTGAGCCGCTAATCCTACACCTATGCTTAAACCTACCCATAACCATTTCTTAAAACTATACTGTTTTAAATAAAACAGACAAACAAGTGTAAACAAGTGTCATGCCCGTGAGGCCGTGAGCCTTTTACTTTCACTTTCAAATTAGCGCCAATTCGGGAGCGGCGACTGCTTGAATGCTGGGTTCATTGTTATTTTTAATAAAAAAACACAACAGCAAAGCAGTACAATGACAACTGACGCTTTTACATTTCGATTTGAAACCAAAACTTCCACCGTCGTCTTGTCAGTCAAGAGTGAGGCGAAATGGGCGAAGTGAGGTGAAATCTGACTCCTGTTGCTGATCTGTGCTGCAACTCTCGTTCGGCTCACACTGAATTGAGTAGACACATTTAAATTTTAATTGTAGTGTCTGTTCTCTTACTGAACAAAATTATTTTTTATTACTATAATTTTTTTTTTTTTTAAAACGACGGTGGGTGGCAGTGCCACGGTGGGCAAGTGTTGTGGCTGAACACCGGGAAAACACCGCCTACTGTAGCAAGCCATAATGATTTTAGGCTGCCTAAAGGTGTTATAACATATTGTGAAATTAATTTTAATGTCTGTTATATGCCACACAAGTCTACAGTGTGCATGCGAGGCAATGTCTGAGCTGACTGACAGCTTTTAGGTGCGTTATTGGCATGCGGTGGTTACAAGTCACCACCGCATTAGCACCGAAAAAAATGGGGAATTTTTTTAAGACGATAATAGACTTGGTCGGTGTCGTGTCATAGCTGGGGCATGGCGTCGACGTGGGGGATAACAGTCCTTTCCCCCTGACTGGAAAATGATGGTGTTAATTCAGTATGACATACCTACAATCAATTCTGCCACTCGACAGAGCCAGATACGTTGAAAAACTGAGCCGTAATGGGTCGGATTGTCCGTACAGCATCCGTGACTAGACAAACGACCCAACGGAATGGCTTATTTTTTGTTACCTACGAGACCGCTATAATCAGTGGCTCGCTATAATCGCTATAATAATGTAGATTATTCAATCTGACTATAATATCAGTATCCCAGGGTCACCCAACAGTCTGTATATTGTTATCCCATGTTCATTAAAGCTATGATATAAAAATAGTATGTCTTAGCATGTTAAATAAATACATTCCATGCATAGTTTTGACTGTAGCAGCGACGTTACTCAGTGCTATTAGCCTATTCCAGGATGTGCTATATCACAGGAATCTACTCGCAGAGGAACAAGAAGAATTACAGGTTCCTGGAGGCTCACAATTTTTTCACCAGTGGCTTTGTGAAAGTGGTTTTACATCACAAAATATCAGGCAACGACATTTGATTATTTCAGCCACTTTGTTCTTCTTGCCGGTGTCCTGGCATTTCATCCTACCCGTCAGATTGTTTTACCGGGGCTTACTGCTCGTGTGCACACTAATATTACATCATTTTTGTCATGATAAATTACACAAAGTTGCTGTATTTGCATTGTTGTAATGATAGGTTGGGTTAGGTGTATACATAAATAAAGCACAATCTGATAGGTAGCATTTTTAACATAAAATAAACATAACATTTCTCAAGAGCAATTTTTGAAAGCGACACAAAAAATACAGCCAAAATTTTACTTAAGGATATATGTAATGTTACACAGAAGAAAACCTTACTACTATTATTAGTGTAGCATGGAGACTGTGCTATTATGCTCAATGTTTCTCTTTAAAAAAAACTGACTAAATTGACCAAAATATTCTTCTTCAAAACCATTTTTTTATTGCAATATTTTTTAAGTTGTTTACAACCAAGTCACCAAAATACGATGAATACACATTGAGCAAAACCCAGCACATAACAGTAAATCTTTTAGCCTTATTACAGTTCACACACATGCTTATCACAATGTTAGTTGTAGTTGGTGTGGGTGACTAGTATCCAACAAGCTATGGTAAACAAGCTACCAAACAAGCTAGGTAACATTATAATCGCTAACATAGCGGACTTACGTAAAAAAAAAAAATGCATCAGTTATCATCATTTTTTATGTCTAATTACTCAGCATTGTCTGTATTAAAGAGAAAATAATTCATGAAAAAATGCTTCATCCGATGTTTTTGAATAAAATAGCCTTGACAGCCTACTTACTGGAGTTTGTGAACTACTGCCTGAAGAATTGTTCTCTCCCGCCGCCGGTGTTACGAGATTTTCAGTTTCTGAGACGGAGCATACATGAATATTAATGAGTTTCCCAGACATGCGCGATTGCACGTGCAACTGAGGATTTCAGTTCACATTGTATCTCAGCACGTTAGTGGATTATTCCATGAAGGTAACTATATTCTCAGCGTCGTGGCTGACTTATGCCTAAACTACAGTTAGTTTACTTCTTGGTAACAGTTTATAATGTCTTCATTAGTATGCACTTTTTGTGCTGTCGTCTGTAACTGAATGACAGGCACTTCGTGTAACAGCAGAACACCTTCAGCTATCGTTTAACAGGGAGTTAAGCTCGTTGTGCTCTTCCTGTGTCATGTTTCAATATGGACTGCTACAGTAGCTAAAGTTTGTTGTTGGCAAGTCCATGGCCCATCTTTTTGTACAAAAACAAAATGTCATTAAATGTCTCACACAATATCATATGTTCACTCCATTCCCCCCAAAATGTCATGAGGTCAAAGGTGCCCCTAATTAAAGCCCCATGAAGAACATATATGTTTATGAACATTAATGTGAATTCAGATTGACTGGGACACTTTTTGCCATTGACATGACTGGGAAAAAGTTTCCTGATCAACCTGAATATATGCCAAATAATGAATGTTTGTGTATGAAAATAAATATATCAGTTCATCATTGTATACCCAGGTACACAAGTCACACATGGTCAAAATAACGCATGGCAGAGAATAACAAAAGGTTGCAAAAATCTTTATTAGGCCACTGATTTTGGACATTATTTCCTTCATTTCCAGAGGGATGACCCCGTTAGAATATCATCAAAAAGTTGATTTATTTCACTAATTCCATTCAAAAAATGAAACTTGTATATTATATTCATTCATTACACACAGACTGATATATTTCAAATGTTTATTTCTTTTAATTTGGATGATTATAACTGACAACTAAGGAAAATCCCAAATTCAGTATCTCAGAAAATTAGAATATTGTGAAAAGGTTCAATATTGAAGACACCTGGTGCCACACTCTAATCAGCTAATTAACTCAAAACACCTGCAAAGGCCTTTATATGGTCTCTCAGTCTAGTTCTGTAGGCTACACAATCATGGGGAAGACTGCTGACTTGACAGTTGTCCAAAAGATGACCATTGACACCTTGCACAAGGAGGGCAAGACACAAAAGGTCATTGCAAAAGAGGCTGGCTGTTCACAGAGCTCTGTGTCCAAGCACATTAATAGAGAGGCGAAGGGAAGGAAAAGATGTGGTAGAAAAAAGTGTACAAGTAATAGGGATAACCACACCCTGGAGAGGATTGTGAAACAAAACCCATTCAAAAATGTGGGGGAGATTCACAAAGAGTGGACTGCAGCTGAAGTCAGTGCTTCAAGAACCACTACGCACAGACGTATGCAAGACATGGGTTTCAGCTGTCGCATTCCTTGTGTCAAGCTACTCTTGACAGCGTCAGAAGCGTCTTGCCTGGGCTAAAGACAAAAAGGACTGGACTGCTGCTGAGTGGTACAAAGTTATGTTCTCTGATGAAAGTAAATTTTGCATTTCCTTTGGAAATCAGGGTCCCAGAGTCTGGAGGAAGAGAGGAGAGGCACACAATCCACATTGATTGAGGTCCAGTGTAAAGTTTCCACAGTCAGTGATGGTTTTGGGTGCCATGTCATCTGCTGGTATTGGTCCACTGTGTTTTCTGAGGTCCAAGGTCAACGCAGCCGTATACCAGGAAGTTTTAGAGCACTTCATGCTTCCTGCTGCTGACCAACTTTATGGAGATGCAGATTTCATTTTCCAACAGGACTTGGCACCTGCACACAGTGCCAAAGCTACCAGTACCTGGTTTAAGGACCATGGTATCCCTGTTTTTAATTGGCCAGCAAACTCGCCTGACCTTAACCCCATAGAAAATCTATGGGGTATTGTGAAGAGGAAGATGCGATATGCTAGACCCAACAATGCAGAAGAGGTGAAGGCCACTATCAGAGCAACTTGGGCTCTAATAACACCTGAGCAATGCCACAGACTGATCGACTTAATCCCACGCCACATTGCTGCAGTAATTCAGGCAAAAGGAGCCCCAACTAAGTATTGAGTGCTGTACATGCTCATACTTTTCATGTTCATACTTTTCAGTTGGCCAAGATTTCTAAAAATCCTTTCTTTGTATTGGTCTTAAGTAATATTCTAATTTTCTGAGATACTGAATTTGGGATTTTCCTTAGTTCCTTAGTTAATCATCAAAATTAAAAGAAATAAACATATGAAATATTTCAGTCTGTGTGTAATGAATGAATATAATATACATGTTTCACTTTTTGAATGGAATTAGTGAAATAAATCAACTTTTTGATGATATTCTAATTATATGACCAGCACCTGTAGTTACCTTCATGGAATAATCCACTAATGTGCTGAGATACAATGTGAACTAAAATTCTCAGTTGCACATGCAATCAGGCATGTCTGGGAAACTCATTAATATTCATGTATGCTCCGCCTTCGGAAACCGAAAATCTCAGAAACCGAAAATCGCATAACACCTGACTTGTGTGTGTAGGTGACGTGCGTGGTGGATCAAACCACTGTGAGGCAAGAGAGGGGTGACTGAAAATGACTGAAAATCTGGCTCCTATGTTTAGGTTCAGTAATTTCACTTAAATGGCAATGAAAATGTTATTAGTCAGTTAATAAAATGCCTTATTTTCAAAAATGTCAGTTTAGTCAATTCATTGGTATTTAACAAATTTGACTGTCGTTTGCTGCAAAACCAGCTAAGTCCCTGTGTGCTTTTTTCGCAAAAACCTCTAAGTCCACCTCTTTCGACAACAAGACATAGTAAACTGTCTGTTTCTGTCAGTTTTACAGCAGCAACAGAACACTTGTGTTTATTTGCTACTCGCGAAATCCTGTCATTGCCACTATAACGATGGACAAAATAAAAACTTGCAGCTCTACAAATGAAAGCCGGCTCATACGCACACCGTCATTCATCTTAAAATAATATGCGTCTTCCGACTGGTCTTCTGTGGACTTAGAGGCTTTTGCTGACAAAGGGAAGTGGTGTTTAGCGGTTCCTGACAATGAACCGGTATTTCTGAATGAGCTGACGCTGGGATTTAGCGGATTTGAAGCAAAAGTAATCGATTAACGTATACTATATGCAGAGAGCATTCGCTCAATATCATTATCTAATTTTTCTCGTTTAGCGGCTTTTGCATCTGAACTCTTCATTTATGCATATTTATCATATCTTATCTCATATCATATCCTATTTATTGTATCTTACGTGCTCACAGCAGCATCAGCAGCATATCAGATCTAGAGATGAACCGATACTACATTTCTCCACAGATACCAAAAGCTGATTATTCGGAATTATATTTGTTGATTTAGATACTGATAGTTTGATTTTCTTATGGATTAAAAAACAAACAAACAAAAAAAACTCTAATTTGGTATTCAACTGCTATTTATTTTTAATAATTACACTCAAATAAAAACTGAAATGTTTGTATAACTCAGTACACATAAGGTAGTTTTCATAAACTTGTCTTCATGTAAAATGTCTTCAAATATATATAATTAACACAAAGCTCCTCTCTAGTGTATTTTATGGCTAACTACAGAAAAGTGAACATTGGATAACTTTCTTGAGATAAATGCAACATCAAGCTGTTTTATTGACTTCTTTCCACAGTTGAAACACTCATGGACCTGAAATATATAATGAGTACCGATGCCAAACTTTTGAACGTCAGAGGAATTTCTTTTTTTCATCCATGTAGGTCTGGGTGCTTAAGTAACAGCACACCTAAAATTGCCTTAAATAATCTTTCAGTTAAATATGAAATATTGTAGATATGTCTTTCCAGCTTGTTTTGGGGGAAGACACATATGCCAGTGTAATAGACAGTAGAAGGTTGTCTGCAGCAAATGAGCCTTAAATCCATGTGAGATGTGAGGCATGCTGTCAGAGTGCTGGAACTGAAAGTGTTGAGTCAGAAGTCTGCTCTGAAAGAACGGCTCCTTCGCGTCCTCTAAATTATTCCTCCGATTTGTTTATGTGGCAGGCAGCTTTTAGCGGTCACTCATCTTTAAGCTACCACCATTTTCATATCCGACAAAGAGTGGAACATGTAACCAGTCCTTTAGTGCTTCAGGCTGTCATGGATTACAATGTGTCTAGTCTCAGTCTGTAATAGCTAAATCTATAATAAGTCAAACAAGTCAGTAAACACTTAAGAGTTGAAGTTTTAGAAAGATTTTTTATTTTATGTTTCACAAACAAAACCTTCTTCTAGGAGATGTTAGCGAAAACAACATAGAAACCAAATTTAAGGACATATAAATTTAATGTCAAGCACTTACTAAAAGAACTACAGTATTCAGTCTATGCAATGTTCTTGAAAAGATAAGGTTGGAGAATTAGTTAAAAAAAAAATTAAAAGAATATATCAGATTTAATACAAGTTAAGCTTAACTGACAGCATTTTTGGCACAGTATTAATTAGCATAAAAAAGACCAGGGGTCCGGGGCCCACTAGGGGGCCTCAGCCAACCTCCAAGGGGGTCTCAAGATAAATTAAAATGATTTAAATTACATATTAATTTCATCCTCTTCGGCTGTCTGGAAAAGTAATTTAAGTTAATAACATCATAAAACTCTATTTGCATTTTTATTTTTCTAGTCATGCAAGTCTAAAGTATATTATGGGGTAGCAATTGTGAGTTTTATTATTATTATTATTATTATTCCCCACTAATCCGTATCCAGTAGATCACAAACAACTGGAAAAGTCATGGGGCCTTTGAATATTGTTGTGGGCAATGGGGGTCCTTGAAGTCAAAAAGGCTGAGAACCACTGCGTCTAGTTCAAAGAGAAGAGCACAAAAAGTAAATGTTGCAAAAAAAGCACAAATGGAGCTTACAGTGAATCATTTACAATGGCTCTTGTCATTTTAGGCATTATGTTGTCATGGAAACAAAGTTGTAAAATTGGATTGAACTTCTAAAATCGCACTTCACACTAAAATCATGTTAACACTTACACTAAGAGCCACAAGTTACTTACTACTTTATATAGATATGGGGATTTAATCATTGTGAATGAGGTATATTTAAATATTTTAGCTGAAGCTCCAATTTTGTTTAATGACATTTTTCGAAATGTATATTTGGAGTGATAACTCCAAAATGTAAACTCAGGATGTTGGGGTTTTCAGAGACCCCAGACAATAAAATGTGATTTTGTAACATAATAATGTGATTTTTTTTTAAAAAAACAAATGTAATATCACTCACTTTGTTAATGTTTTTACTCAACATTTTTGTAGTGTTGGGGGGATTTAAGGTATTTCTTAAATTTATATAAATTAAAAAATAAATAAATAAAATATGTTTTCATATATATATATATATATATATATATATATATAAAACTTTTCACGTAAAATTCACTTTAAATTCTTTTAATTTCTTTTCATTTCTCATTTTCCTTCATGGAGATAACCCCATATTGTTTACTGTACGTGTTGTGGCTGTAGTATGGGGATTATGCTCAACAAACTTCCATATTCTGTAAAACTGGTTGCATCGCTTCCGGTTCAGGTCTTTTTGTATGTGTTTTATTAAAAATAGAGCTGTTTTAATCAAGATAACTTCAAAAGAGCGAGCAAAGATGAGCATAACCATTTTCGTTTTTTCTTCTTCTCACAAAGATTAGTCTCGGTCCGCTTTCAAACAAACTCTACTGCAGTCTGAATAAAATATGAGCGCAACGCGGACCAAAGACATCTAAACGAACCAAAACAGGATGTGATGTCACAAGATGCGACCCTAAAAAGGACAGAATTCTCAAGTATACTGTACATGGTTCTTTTCGTCATAGTCACGATGTTGCCCATCACAGTTCGGTGCAGGCATCAGAACCGCATCTCCTCACAGCAGATCTTCATTTGTGTGTGTGTGTGTGGGATTCCTGCCTCTGTTTTGCCCCCTTACAAATTTTATAAGCTCTTCAGGAGTTCTCAGCTGGGAAAAATACCATCATATGTACACACATACAATGAACACATTTAGCCCAGCATACAGCATTGTTTTAGATGTTCGGTAAGTACTGTCACGAAATATACATCATTAAAGCCAACCAGTCAGGTTGAGAACATATCCCTATGCCTTTAGGTTAAATATCTTTAGGTTTGGTGTTAAAAATGCCAATGTGAGGACCAGGAGTAATTTTTTTTTTTTTTTGTCCACACCAAACGTGCAAAGCGAACTGGACTAGTGTGAACTGGTCACAACTGGTGTGGACTAAATTTGTCATTTTCTTTTTGGGTCCGAACCAAAATAATCAAGAGAACTGAACTACAGGTGTGAAAAGAACACATTGTATACAAAATGCATTAATCACAGTCTTTGCATTAATCTACAGCAAGCAGAGCATCTATGAATTGTGCAACAGCAACAATATGTGTTTGTTAATACTGTGCATATTTACTAAAGATGATGACGCATATGTGAATGAATGAGATGAAAAACAATTTAGAGATGACAGAAGTGTTGCCGTCTATGACAGATATTTCCGGAAATATGTACATGTCCAGGGTGCGAGTGGACCTGTTTCTCATTATGAATCAGCAGATCCAGTCATCTGTGTGAGAAGGGAGCCGCTAGCCGATGATTTCCCCGGCACATCACGAAAAACATTGTTTTTACATGGAGTGTGATAATGCACAGCTGCACCAAACAGGCACAGAGAATGATATAACCAAGTTAAGTGCCAATATTGCAAATTAGTCCTTAAATTTAGCTCTTTTTTTATTTCACCAATAAATCACCAAGACAGTTTAAATATTTTCATGATAATTAATTAGTACAAAGACTTTGATTTGGTTATTGTTAGGCACAGCTATCGCTGTGACCGGGGGAAAAAAAGTTTATCGGAAGTCAAAAAGCCCAGACGTGTGAAACTGAAATGGAACCGATTCATGGTAACCAACACTAATTATAAGATGCATTACAAGACATGATTAATGCATTAAAAATACTTTTACAATGCATAATAGCCTACATACTGTAAAGGCTTCAAGTAAAGTGTTACCAAGGTTTACCAAGCATGTATTATTTTTTAAATTTTAATCAGCATTATGCAACAAGTGTCGATGATTGTGCTGAACTTATATTGGACGTGGAATATTCCTTTAAAGGAGACATATATATATTTTTCCGTGTTTAAGTGCTATAGTCGGGTCCCTGGTGCATCTACCAACCCAGAAAATGTGAAAAAGGATAAACTTTTTTGGTAAGCCTTTTTCTGCAAGCATGTGAAAAAAATGAGCAATTCAGATTTCGCTCAACTTGTGACGTAGGAAGGGGATCATGTTATAATATTACTGCCCCTTAATCTGCACATTTCCACCCACTGCGCCGCCATTTTGTTTTCGCAAGCGACAACGGTGTGCCAGTTCTAACGCCATGGCAAAAGGGGGTGAGGCCATATTGGGCTGCTTTAGAGAAGAGGAAGAGTTGTTGTAGTAGAGTGTTGTTGTCATGCCGTCACTGTATGCAGAACTGCTTCACAAACGAGGGTCAATTCAGCGCTGGATTTGCACAAAAGATTAACATGACAGCACATGCTAGTCGATGAGTTGAATCAACTCCACAGCAACTACATAAATTTATCTACTATCCATTCAGAAACGTCCAGTTGCATTTCAAATGTTGTAACTTCTTCCTGAGTCTCTCCATCAGTGTCCGACTCCGGTTTGAACAATGTAAGGATGAACACTGTTACTGACAATCCTCATTTTGGCTGCGTGAGATTCTCCAGCTTTGTTGTTGTTGAGCAACCAAAGCGTGAGCTGTTAAAGCTCCGCCCTCTTCTGGAAAGGGGGCCGGGAGCAGCAGCTCATTTGCATTTAAAGGGACACACACAAAAACGGCATGTTTTTGCTCACACCCAAATAGGGGCAAATTTGACAAGCTATAATAAATGATCTGTGGGGTATTTTGAGCTGAAACTTCACAGACACATTCTGGGGACACCAGAGACTTATATTACATATTGTGAAAAGAGGCATTATAGGTCCCCTTTAACAGTCGACAACAAGACAAGTTTCTACTTTGCTTTATTATGACACAGACCTGTATGACGCCACCAGCAGCACTGCAGAGGATGTAAGCTTCTGATAATTAGTTGGTAATTGTGTGTTGGCAAGCTCTGGATAATTTAGACCAGTGTTTTCCTTCCTGTCCCCTTTGTTTCCCTGACAAAACACGCTCAAACACGGTGCCAGGCATCCCTAAAGGTTAATTGGTAATGATCCCAGACAACCTTGCAAGCCATGGTAATTCAGTTGCCATAATTGCTCGGCAGAGGACTACTAACACCAGGGCAGCATTCAGGCTTCTGCTATTGCATTTGGGTGACCTTTAGCTGGCACAAGCAGCTCCGATATAGACCATAAACAGAGAGAGCGAGAGAGTAGGAGGGGGAGAGATTTGGCATTGCTCAATGAAACTGTTTGAAGAGGTTGGGAAACTCTGAACTGAATGTCTTGGTCAACATTTTAATAAAAAGTTGAATACAAAGATGTCTATATATGAAGGTGGTGGTAGTTAAAATTTCAGCTTAATATGCAGTGAACTGATGGTCACTGAGGAAATTTTGTCATTTATGATCATATGATCCTCAGAGATGCATCTAATTAATTTAGTCATTTCATTTACATGTTAGATATAGGCTTTACAAGCAGTATTGTAAAGTATTGTTATTTTTAACTCGGTAATTCGGTAATTGAAATAAAGCTTAAATCCAGTAAATAAAACTGATTACACTTTATTTGAAGATGTTTGTGTTACAGTGTTATACATGTAATATTTGATTAACTACATGTACTTACTATATAGTTAAGCACCGCAATAAGCATAAAAAAAAAAATTATATATATATATATATATATATATATATATATATATATAATAAAATGATAAAATATATCACTTTTAATTAGACTGAACTTTTTACTGATACGTTTCAGTATTGAATGAATTCTAATTATATTTGTAAAGAATATAGTCTGTTGCAGTGCATTCTGGGATTGCAGTGCATTCTCTCCATGAAGGATTCATGCAGTGCTGTCTTTAGGCCACTAAAAGGTATCTTTGAATGGAAAAACCTTTGAGTCGTGAGCATGTATATGATATACAGCTACAGCCTACATGGAAGCAAAATAGAAAAAAAAAAAAAAAAAAAAATATATATATATATATATATATTTTTTTTTTTTTTTTTTTTTTTTTTTTTTCGCATGCTTCAGAGTTTTCTAGTTTGTTTTTTTTTTTTTTTTTTTTTTTCCTTTCCCACAAAGCAATCTTTTAAGTCGCTCTGGTCCATTCTTTAAATAATGGATGTTTTTTTTGTTTTGTTTTTTTAAATGGCGTATTTCTACTACTGTAAGAAGTCATGAATCAAACAGGCAAATGTTCATAAATTGATATGGAGTCGTGAGAATCAGGGTTGTTGATCAGTGGATGTTTGTGGGTGTATGGATGTATGGGTCCTATCAGTTCAGCGCATTTTCAAAACAAAACTGGTAAAAACCAACAAAATCATGGGGAAAAAAGTGGTAAACAGCAGAAGCGGAAGCATTAATGCATAAAACAGCAGTCCTGCCCACTTTGTTTCAAAATTCTTTGCATCCGTCTGAGGCCTGTTATCAGCCTTCCCGCTAAGGATGTAGGAAATGCACTTTCATGTCCTTTCATTATCATAGACATTATGTAAAGCTTACAGCCATACTGTGAGATTTGCTTTGAGATTGCAGTGTGCATGAGCAAAGAAATTCAGAAAGAGAATTTGCTTGACAACTGCTGCACTCTGATCTCTGTGCTGTGCTGTGATGTGCAGACTGGGTCAATGGGACTTGAGCCAGAGACGGGAAGCTGAGTGGAGCAGAGTGGTACTTTATATATGGTAGAGTTTAGTACAATGACATATATGTAATTTTACTGACTGGGTGCAATTGTACAATATGTTTATATTACACACACACACAAAACAATGAAATAACCATTACATCATTTTCTGAATTATGATATTCATATTAGATTAATTAGAGTATTAGCCACTAGCCAGTATTAGTTGTAATTAATTATACAGTACAATATATTCATATATTTATGTAAGTATAAATATATATATATATATATATATATATATATTTTCTCAACAGTGTCACAGACCCACCGGGCTCCACCATCAACCAATCACAGCGCACTCCCTCACCAGAATACTGATCACACAAACCTGCATTCCATCAGCACACTAATCACCAGACTACTTAAGGACGCCACTCACTTCACTCAGTTTTCCGGTCTCGTTCATGCATAAAGGACTTCTCTATGATTGTCTCCAAGCCTTCCAAAGTACCTACCAGTTCTACTCCATAGTATTCCCTTGATCTTCGTGCTCCTACATCTGTGTGTGTCTACTTACCTCCATCTTGTGTGCTCACCGTCATCGATCATCCACGAGATTATCACCTATAAGATAAAAGACTGTTTCAGTATCAAGTTACCATTCTACCCAGTTCATATCACCAGTTCACTTACCTGCATTGCTGTATTCATCTGCTGTGTCAATAAACGTCATTCTACGTGTACCTCTGTGTTCCCCGAGTATCTGTCCGTAACAAACAGCCACTGTGGCTAGTTTTTTTTTTTCCAAAGTTACTAGCCGCTCGGCATTTTCACTGGCCACAATTCTGACATTGATAACATTAAGAAAAACTGCCATGTAGATATTATTAACATTATAATTTGGCAGCAGGTATATTAGGCTGCTGTAACTTTAAGACCTGATGCACATAGGCATAGCCATTATACTGTTACACCGTGTCCTAACCTGACATGTCGCGATGTTAAACAGAGTTTTTGTCAGTAACTAGCCACGACGACGACACGTGACGATTCTATTTCAGAAACGGTTTCTATTTTTCTGCGACATTGCCATACTTTGTGTTGTTGTTCTTGCCGCAATGATAATCTCGGTTAATGTTTATGTGCTTTATTTAATGTTAAAAGCGTGCAATGTGACTTTGAATATAATTTTGTGTTTATTTTATAGCCGTACTGAAAGCAACAATGGACAATTCACCTCAAATCTTCAAAATAAATGAAAGGAAACAAGAACGTTCAATCTCATTGTGAACATACAAGGTTTTTTCTGACAAAGATTGTTTCAGTAACTCCGTAGGTATTTTTAATAATGTTAAAATGGTGTGCCGGGAAAGCCCACCCACACGTTCTTCTGATTGGCTGTGAGTTTTGATTGACTTTATCACGTCTCATAGTCGTGTTGCGTCTGGTGTGGACAGACAGACACACATGTGTTTTCTTTCTCAACTGTTTACGTTCACTTAAAACATGACTGACTGTGTTTACGTGAATACTCACCAATCATTGACAATATTTTGTGTGTATTTGACTATTTAAGTGCAATAAGCAGCGAAAAAGAGCATTTCGTACTGCAAGGTGGCTTTATGTGTGCATACTTTGGTTGTGAGCACAAAATCTGCAGAAATGAATCAAATTATGCACAATATTTGCAATCTCACTGCAAAAATCAAGTCCTGTAACACTAAAAATATTCATCCGGAGCAAATAAAACGAGTGAGTGAAGGGAGGCGGGTTTGTGTGTCAACTCGCTGTCAGAGAGATGAGAGAGAGAGAAGGAGCAGCTGGTATCGTATATCTGTTCTGAGGGAAATGAGTATTGGAAGAGTTTCAGATATTTCAGTAATGATATGTATCAAAATCGTTATTTTTGACAACACTACATTGCACTTAGTTTATTATTTCAGATGCATTTTTAAAAGACTACAACTGAAAAATGTATATATTATATATAAAATTAAACCCGCCAAAGTGGCTAGTAGGAGTATATAGGAGGATAATATCTATCTATCTATCTATCTATCTATCTATCTATCTATCTATCTATCTATCTATCTATCTATCTATCTATCTATCTATCTATCTATCTATCTATCTATCATCTATCTATCTATCTATCTATCTATCTATCTATCTATCTATCTATCTATCTATCTATCTATCTATCTATCTATCTATCTCTCTAACCTCTATATATCTAACCTATCACCCCCTCATTTGTTTCTCCACTAAAAGTAAGTATATATATATAATATAGCCACTCACATAAATATATTATACAGACAATGTAATTTCACTGAGACCACCCACAACTCAGTGAACATCTCCTTGGTATATGTTTTAATAAAGAAAGAAATATCCCAAAATGACTTTTATCATTCACTGTCTTTATTACAGCACAATTATGTTTTCAACCGTTCTAGACATTCAAAAGTCAAAGGATCGTGCCCCGAGCAACAGATGGGACACCTCCACATGTTGTAATTTACACCATCTGCTAACAGCCTAATAAACAATGGGTGATGACAAAGGCTTGTATTGTCTGTCACATATCAGGTCTGCGCCGAAACCCCCTGTAGAACACGGTTCCCCAGTGTTCTAATTATTTGCGCCTCACGCTATCCCGCTGAGCCCAACCTTGTTAAACACTTGTCGTGGAGGATTCCTCAAATTTAATCCCAACCCTGCTAGCTTGCCTTTATCTAGATCCTTCAATGCCTTTGGTTGTCATGCATGTTGAGTAAGAGTCTTCTGGTTCCTAGGGGAGATTAGATAAGCCGGTTTATGGTTACCAAAGGAGGAGGCTGACTGAATACATGTACGCTTGTTGTCTGCTTTTACGTTCTTTTTTTGTTTGTTTTTTTGCTTTGTCTTTTCAACATACCCTTGAACAGTTTTTCATAGCTAACAGAATATACCTCTTATACATAATAAGTAGGGGGCTGTTGTGGTATATATAAGTGGTATATATAGTTTTTATGGTTTTGATAGACTTTAGACTTTTGACTAATGACTTGCAAACGTGTTTGAAACTACATGTCAACTTACTCTCATCAGAGTATTAGTAGACTGTTAGGTTAGAGTTTGTAGAATAAGTTGACATGTACTTTCAAAGTTACTTATAGTCAGTAGAATGTCTGGTGAGAAGCATTAAAAGTCTACTAATACTCTAATGACTGCTAGTTGACATGCAGTTGCAAAGTTACTTAGTTATAGTATAATAGCTTATATAGACCTTTATAGTGGCCTATAAAGTGTTACCGTTTTTATTTTAAAGTGGGGAGAACTTCAAAAATTGACAAGATTCTCATATAGTATGCATTGTTTTTTCTACTTCCTATCAGACGTGCAAGAACCTAACCTTTATGTCTACCCTGGACACCTTAGCATCTTTAGTTGCCAGTGTTGGAGATTAAAGGTGATCTGGGAAATGCTAACATTAGCCTGCTAGCATTGAAAGCATACGCTCTTGCAAATCACCGTCCAAAGTCACACCTCCTCCAAAACTCTGTACGCACACACAGCTGCTCTCGGCAAAAGCGTCACAAGAGATGGTGTTAAACTACCTCATGTCTCAAAGCACATAACATTACAATAATAACGAACGTAAACAAGCTTGTACCTGACTGTTGCAGATTAATTTCGGTGGTGATACTGCTGACATGGAAACGCATAATTCAGAGTCTGAGGATTCCGATTTGGTTTGATTTGGTAGGAACTGTAAACGGTGGCTGCTGTTTGTTTGCGGTGCTCGTGACTGCACTTAAGAAAAAGAAGTGTACTTCAAGTTCATTTTATGAAGTATACTTAAGTAATGTTTTTAAGTATACTTTATGTAGTAAGTATACTAGTATCAATGTACTAGTAGTAAACTTGTAAGTGTATTATTTCAGTACTACTTGGGACTAAATTGGCCCAACTGAAGTATACGTTTAAGTGTACTATAAGTACACAACTAGTTCACAGCTACGTTTCTCATTTGTACTGCATCTGTACTAAAAGTGAACTTTTAAGTATACTAATAGTTTACTATTTTAATACTAGTAGTACATTTTTCAACATAAGTTTCATAAAAACAACAAAAAATTGCATTTTTGTCAAAGACTAACACGTAATACACGTGTGCATGATGTCACCTTTGTCACAAATTCACGTTTTTGAGACGATAACGGTATCGGTTTAAAAAACTTGCACTTTGAAACCCTTTTTTAAAAGTTTGCGGTTCTGGTCAGTTCTTTGTCGGTTCATGTCAATGTTAGAAATGTGGTTAGTGTTTATTTCCCCTGTGTATTCTCTTTGTTTATTAAAATTGTCTTTGATCAATAGTCTGCATCATGCATCTACTGAATACCACTGTATACCACAGTTTTGTAGTTTTATTAATTGCATTTAATGTACATTTCTTTAAGTTTAATGTGCAGATCAGTCTCATTAGAAAAACGTACCTGTGGGAACATTTTTGCAAAACGAAAATAAGTAGTGCCATGTACGTTTCATGACACTTTTAATGTGAAATGTCCATTGAGTGGCGCTAAAAGCGTGTTCAGTTTTTTCCGAAACAGATGAACGTGAATATGGTACATTTTTTTTACATTTGTTTTATACGCAGTTCTGATTTGAAATGTCCACTGAGTGGTGCTAATGCTCCATTACATTTAAAAATAACGTACCACCAACACTACACCTAAACCTACCGAAAACAAGAGCAAATGTGACATAAAAAGCATTCGTAATCCTGCCATTTTAGCTTGTTTTTGATCTCTCATCTTTGCGCTCTTTTCATTAGCGTGTCTGCATGCTTCCATTAAGAAGGAGTTCATGTTTATGCACCTGAAGTTAAATCTAAACATTATAGGGTAATTCACCACTTTGATTTATAATTTCTCCTTGTCCAAAACCCCACCTCGTAATTCAGTATGACCTACATTCAATCACACCGCTGAATGGTTTAGCACTCCTTTAATTAAACCAATCTGCTTTTAAATTGAGGGCACTAAATTTATTGATAAAACAGAAAAGAAAAAACTTTCCTTGTTGAAACTGAAAAGCAGTTTTCAATTAATCTAATGTCCTATAATTCTTTGGCTCTCATCTTCATCTCTGTTTATTCAGTTGCACTGTTGATTTATTTAATTAAACATGAAATGAGCAACAGATTAGAAAATGGAAACATTATTTCAGTAGAAATATTTCAGTTTGAGCATAATTTCCACTTTTTGAAAATTGCCTGAGTGTTTAGTGGCCTTAAAGCATCATATCTTTGATGGCAAACATCTTGGACGCCACGGTGCCACTGTATTTATTTTAAGCCTTTGTTTCTCCATCAGTTTGGTAGCTTTGTGAGTGGTCATTAATTACAAAGGTAATTTAGAAAATGCATAAATTTGTCATCCAAGGTTAATGACGAAGCCTGCCACAGTGAATATAATTTTCTCCATAAAATACGTTCTGTGAGTGTGTGCTTATCCTAATGGATATGCTTCCCACACTGCAAAAAGTGTAAATGTGCATCTTAATGAGCTGTTTCTACCTGATCTGACCCTTACAAACTTTTGCTGGAGTAACCTGATGTAGTCAGGTTGTTTCAGGTTGATTAGAAAACATTTATGTATATATTTAACTTAGGATGCAGAAACTTGACTTGAAGTGCTGATATTCATGCTACAAAACATTGTTTGTTTGTTTTGTTTTTGTTGTTTTTTTTTTTTTTTTTTTCTTAAATATTACGTCAATCACATCAGTGGCGGCACACTCTTCAAAGAAATGTTACTTCTGTTTTCCACAGAAGAAAGTCATTTGGGTTTAAAACACAAACAGAGCGAGTTTTTTGCTACTATTTTATTTTTTTATTTTTTTTTATTTTACTTTTTTTTAATGTTACTACATACGCACATAAAGTTACCTGAAAATAAATGAATGAATGAATGAATGAATGCATAAATAATAATAATAATTATTATTATTATTATACTCTTCAAAGAAATGTTACTTCTGTTTTCCGCAGAAGAAAGTCATTTAGGTTTAAAACATAAACAGAGCGAGTTTTTTGCTACTATTTTATTTTATTTTATTTTATTTTAATGTTACTATATACGCACATAAAGTTACCTGAAAATAAATGAATGAATGAATGAATGAATGAATGAATGCATAAATTATTATTATTATTATTATTATTATACTCTTCAAAGAAATGTTACTTCTGTTTTCCACAGAAGAAAGAAAGTCATTTGGGTTTATTATATATATATATATATATATATATATATATATATATATATATATATATATATATACAGTGGGTACGGA